>LPNX010026808.1:75846-223994 GCA_001517045.1 Pseudotsuga menziesii | reverse complement strand
ATGCCCCTTTGCCTTCTAATTTATGCATTACAAATTGAAATTATTAACTTTATAATTTAATATCTAATTCTATGATCCTCCTGCAGGTTGGATACTCCGCGCCCTAATGATTTGGTCTACGTCCACTACAATCTCAGGTTGTGGGTGAAGCAATATCAGAGAAAAGTTGATGCAAAGGCCATTTCATTAGATCAGATCGACACCACTGCAGCTTGAAGGTCGGAGTGTGAGGAGCCTGCTATGGAGGTAGCCCTTGATTGGCTAGCGGATGATCATGATCATGATGATGATACAGAGGCTCCATATGAGGGTGATCCAGTTCCAGAGGAGTTTCACACTGAGTCTGGGAGTGTGCCACAGTTAGATCCAGAGCCACAGGCAGGGTTAGAGGGAGATAGACCCGATAGTAGCACTGCTACTAGTAGAGGAGTAGCTGTAGGACTACCTCCTCAAGCTCCTTCTTCTTCTTCAGGACACCAGTTTCAGCCAACTTCAGGTTCTAGAGGACATCATGATCCTTTTGCAGGGTCTTCTAGTTCTTCTAGAGGACGTCAGATACCAGTACGAGGCCGACAAGCCTCAAGGGCACCTAGTCCTAGAGGAAGGGCAAGGGCTGTTTCCACAACGATTACCTTTTCCCGTAAAAGGGGTAGAGGGAATCCATAGTTTATTTACTTTATTTCACTGTAGATGACTCATGAGTCATGATGATGATCATGAGATACATTTGTTATAAGTTATAACTTATATTTTTTATGATTCAGACATTCAGTATTCACTATTCAGGAGTAGCACTAGGACATGATCCATTTTGATGTGTGATGTATCTCTAGACATCTTATATATCTTATATATCAGTTTTCTTTCCATATTCATGTGGCAATGTGTTTATTTGATGTTATTATTGCTTTAGATGTTTAAAAAATTGAAAAAAAATGAATATTTTTGTGTTTTTTAAGTTTGCCGATTTTTTCCGATTTTTGCCGATGTTCTGCCAAGATATCCCGAGACGATGTTTCCTGGACCCTGTCGATTTCCGCGCCGCGCCGATATTTGTAACTTTGGTCCATACCTCTTAGGGAATCATTTCTGCATCAAGACTGAACACCAGAGTCTGAAATATTTCCTGGAACAACGAGTCTCATCCCCAACAAAACAAAAATGGGTTAGCAAACTCATGGGTTATGACTACGAGATCACTTACAAGAAGGGTAAGGACAATCTTGTGGCAGATGCTCTTTCCCGCACATTTGATGACCATGCTTCTCTTTCAACTATTTCTATGCCTATTCCAAATTGGTTACAATCTGTTCAGCAAGGCTATGTCAATGACTCTTCCTTATCTCAAATCATCCAACAGTTGGCCAGTAATCCTTCTCTTGTACCGCATTACTCTTGGGATGGTTCTTCTCTGAGATACAAGGGTCGCTTGGTGCTTCCCCAAAGCACAGATCTTCACCAAGCTGTCTTCTATGAACTCCATGCTTCTCCAACGGCAGGGCACTCTGGGTTCCTCAAATCGTATGAGCGAGCACGACGTAACTTCTTTTGGAAGGGAATGAAACGGGAAATTCAACAGATGGTTGCTGAATGTGATACCTGCCAGCGCCACAAGGGTGAAACTACACTCCTCCACGGCTTGCTAGAACCCTTGCCCATCCCTACAAGGATTTGGATAGATATTTCGATGGATTTCATTGACGAGCTCCCTAAATCTGGAAGGAAGACTGTAATCTTGGTTGTGGTTGATCGACTCTCCAAATATAGTCATTTTTGTGCTCTCAGCCATCCATATATGGGGAACACCGTACAATCACAAACTCCAACTGAGCAGGAGGCTAAGTAGGAGGAAATAACGCCAAAATTTCCAGAGAATAAGGGACTCCCGATTCATCCATCTCAGCCCCAACTGCCTCCTCAGTCGCACAAATTTTCATGGACCAGATATTCCGTCTTCATGGCATCCCTTCTTACATTGTCTCAGACGACGATGCAACTTTCATAAGTCATTTTTGGACCGAACTCCTTCGCCTCACTGGAACCAAAATGAAAATGAGTTCAGGATATCACCCACAAACAGATGGTCAAACTGAAGTCACCAACAAATGCTTGAAAACTTATCTTCGTTGCTTCACCTTTGAACAACAACATCAATGGGCAAAGTGGCTCCCTCTCGCTGAATGGTGGTACAATACTTCCTACCATACTGCATCTAAAATGACTCCATATGAAGTTGTTTATGGGCAGCCACCGCCAGTGCTCCTTCCATACACCCCCCATAGTTCACCAGTTCAAGCAGTTGACATGGTTCTGCGAAACCGTGATCAGATTCTTCACATTCTGCAAGAGAATCTTCACATGGCAAGAAATCGCATGAAGCAGCAAGCCAATCAACACCGTTCTGAGCACACCTTTCAAGTCGGTGATATGGTTTTTCTTCGTTTGCAGCCTTACAAGCAATCCTCCCTGAAACTCAAAGGGCATCAAAAGCTGGCTCCAAAGTTCTATGGGCCATATAAAGTTCTTCAGAAGATTGGGTATGTTGCTTATAAATTGGAACTTCCTCCTTTTTCTCGCATTCACCCAGTCTTTCATGTCTTTTGTCTCAAGAAAGTGATTGGCACCAACATCAGAGCACAAACTGTTTTACCAGAGCTGGATACGGAAGGCTCCATCATTTTGGAACCAGAGGCCATCGTCAATAAGCGCACTCGTCAGCTTCGCTCTCGGGCCATCACAGAGGTCTTAATTCAGTGGCACGGCATGCAACCAGAGGATGCTACATGGGAACCGCTCCTTCAGATTCAGCAGCAGTTTCCACATCTAAAGCTTTGAGGGCAAAGCTTTTTCTAAGAGGGAGGGGATGTTAAGAACCCGTGTCAACCCCCCTCTTTATTTTGTCGGTATATTTTGTCGGACGCATATGCTTTGTAAGTCGTTCCATTAGTATGATGTATTATCCCACATTCATGGGGAGTAAGTAATAGTTGTTAAGTCGTCTAGTTAATAGGTTGCATTATCCCACATTCATGTGGAGTAATAGTTGTTTAGATTAGACTTAGTATATAAGTATGTGTTGAGGCTAATGAAAGCATCGAAGAGTTATTTTGTATTGAGCTTGCTCAAAGGAGATTGCCCCCTTGAAGTGGCCCGCGATCAATAAAATCTCTTTTGTGCTCCAATATTTCTGTTATATCGTGCATTTTGATTGTTCATTACAGGAGGTTCTCCACAAATTGGATTCATCTAGATGAAGTTATGAGCCAAGGGAGGACATCACGCCCCAACTAACCCAAATAGAATATCCCTCAATGCCCTCCCCTTTGGCGAGGCAAAGTTCTCTTGAAGAAGAAGACATCATGATGAAGTGTGCACATGTGAACCAAGAGGAGGGACCATACAAAAAAATTAAGGTCCAAGTGGGCCTAAATGAGGTGTGCTAAACCGAGTATGACAACCCTTACACGCGCAATTACCTATTACAAAGAATAAACATGAGTGTGGCTAGGATCCCCTAAGCCATGTGTCCAAAAGGGTCCATCCTAAAAAGCATCGAACACCAACCCAAGGCACAAATGACCCAACATGACAAGGGACTTCTGCCCATCAAGGGGCAGTCAGCAATGCCACTAAGCCAATACTCCTTAGAATCAAAACCAAGAGGACCTTCCATGGCCAAACCATGGATCTTAAGCCCCACTAAACCAACACTTTTACATAAACAAGACCAGACTTGGCCTTTTAAAATGGCAAAAGACCCCCTCACTTTGGTATATCTTAACAAGCAAGATGCCGACGATCTCGATTGTAACAAAGAGAATAGACAAAATGGAAAGGCACATAAAGCACCCCTAGTTGGAGATAAGATAAGATAAGATGAGATAATTTTATTAATGTCCACTGATGACCACAAAGTAGGTCAACGGGATTGTCGGTTACAATGATATGTTATGCATGTGGGAGGATCAAACGATCTCCCGAAAAGGAAATACAATATAAGCAATACAAATGAAATGGAAAGAAGTAAAGATGTGCAAGGCGAGTTAGGCTGTAGCATGGGAGAGCACTTGCTCCAATTCCAATCCTGTAACCCTGCGCAAGGGCGAAGGAGCTCAGGTGGACAAGATCCAGGAGCCAAAGTAACCAAGGAGGGTCTGGTACTCCTAACATCCAAGGCTGAACGAGGAAAATTACGGGAACTGCAAAAGAGTCTATTTCCTTGATCTGGAACTGGTAGGCGCAGGGCGCCCTCTGGAACGATGTCGGCGAGGTTTGTAGGGTCCTGAGCGCCTCACGGAGGGAGGTCTGGTACGGAGCTTCCGTTGAGATCTCGTGGGGCATGAACCTCCAGCCCTTACTGATCTGGGAGCTAGGTCGATGTCAAGGTCAATAGATCTCTTGATGCCTCTGGAAGATGGTAGCCTACTGAAGAACGTTGTGATCTGTTGTGTGGTGTCTGGTCTGGTGGGAGGCTAGAGGAGCTGCGCTCGGAATCTGAGGATCTCCTGGATATAGAGCGCTAGACATCTTTGGTCGATGTATTTGAAGAAAGTGGCTAAAGTTTGGAGGCCCCTGAACAAATAGTAGAAGCGTCCTTCGATCTCATAGTAGACAGGACACCTGAAGATAAAATGTGACTCGATTTTCACTTCCTGAAGATGACACAGTTGGCAAATCCTCTCTGATCTATCAATCTGATGGTTTGACTCTACCCGGAGTCTATGTGATTTTACTCTGAACTGTCTGAGAGGGATCCGAAGAGCGTGCATCCAATGGCGAAACGTATACTGGGGTCGGACAATGAGCCCGTCTCTAAACTGCAAGAAGTGCTCAGCATAAAAGGCCATTTTGGGGCGCAATCCTCTTGATGAGGGTTCATAATGTTCAAGCCATGGAAGCTATCAAGACTAAGAAAATATGCACCAGTGTTACAAACATCGTCGATATATCGGCAACATCGCGATATATCGCAATGTTAACTCATTGGCGATATATCGGCAATATATGGCCTCGATTTTTTCCTGATTTTATCGTGATATTTGCCGATTTTTTCAAATATATCGCGATATTTGCTGATTTTATTGCGATATTTGCCAATTTTATAGCGATATTTGCCGATTTTTTCAAATATATGGTTTGTTTTTAATTTTTTTTTTTTAATATTTTTTATTTTTTATTTTGCCGATGTTTGCCGACATTTTCGCCGATAAATCTGATAATTTCTTTTTGGACCCTCAGCAATATATTCGCCGACACGATATTTGTAACATTGATCTACACCACCAGTGATTTCACCACCATCCAATCTGCCTTGAGGAGGTTTGAGGTAGTGGAATTCCAACTAGATTGCTTAGAGGATCTCTTCTCTCTAATGCATCTTCTCTTGGGCTAGGAAGAAATTCAGTTTCCAGTACAAAGGGGAGATGGGAATGCAACAACTCAAGAAGTTTAGATACTTACTCTCCCAAAGTAAAAGTGGCATGCTTTTAACCAAAGCACAAAGGATTCGAACCAAAAGGGTGACGGATAGTGTTGTCAGCCTTTTAGTTTTCCTTTCGTTGTTCTTGGAGATATGGATTTTGTGGCAGAAGGTGTTAAGTTATCTTGGCTCACCATAATTTTGTAACTTGTGTTCCAGATTGGATAGTTAAACCTCTAGGTTTTCTCTCACGGTTACTATGCTAAGCTGCATATCTAAATCTGAAAGTTGCAATTGCCTATGGGTATGGTACTATGGACAACGCAGATTTTGTACTCCATGTGGATATAACATAGATTCCAAATTTCTATTATAATAAGAGAGTGATCAGCATAATTTCAGAAATATGTTGAACTGAGAAAAAGCACATGTGCACCTGCATATGTTTACTGAATCAAATGGCTAGAAAAGGAAATTGTAAACATCAACTTACATGTATATCATAACAGAATAGATGAACACATCACAAAGTGGATTTTCATAGAAAAACTCTGCAACACAAGTCTACACATAAGATTATCGTTACTATCCATCTAAAAGTATAGGTCTCTATTCATCAGAAACCTTACGTCTGCACATAGACTTGCTCAAGTCCGAAATTGCTTAAGAATGTTTGAATAATCTTAACAATATATCATTCAATCCATATTTAGCAAGCATTAAAGCACCAACATCCAATCAAATGAACAGTAGTTAGTGAATCCAATTTAACTCCCTGGCAATCCTGAGTACCTGAACCCTTCTGCCTTCTCAAAGATCATGTAGAGTTAAAGAATCTTAGTTGCCTACAAGTCCAGTAGTGGATTAATTTTCCAAAAAGCAACCCAATTAAACTTGGAAAAATCAAATCCAAGCATAGTTTTGAGATGCATTATATTATAGTCCAAAATATCCCCTCCAAACTCTAGGTCAAAGTCTTATCAGTACAATTATGCAACAAGCACTTTTGCATCTCAAATAGAGATTGGTTCATTACATCTACCCAATAGACTCTAACTCAACCCATACTACCCTTAACCTGTGAATGATGGCACACAAACATTTCTACAAGCTGTCAACATAAAGAAGAATTGGTAAATTTACAAAGTAAACATCAAAAGTTCAAAACTGAGGTCGAAATCTCTTCTGTCCTGAAGCAACAGCAGGTTTCCCATCAGATTTTAGTGTCCCAGCTGAATCTCCCTCTGAAGATGTTTCTATTGCCTTTGTGAACGAGGTGGACAGACCAGCATAGAGATCCACCACTGTACTGATGTTGTTGTTGAGTTCTCGAATTAGGGAAACATTTCGACTTACATTATCTGGGATCTTGGATTCATGATTTTGATTTATCTCATTAATAAGCAACCGATTCTGGTCTAAAATATTCTGCACCTTACCAAAGCTTTTCTGGAAGGTTTGCAAGACCTTACCATCGATTTGATTTCCATTCCCAGGGGCAGAATATGCTTCCCCCTCCATCTTTAAATGAGACAGGAACAAATCTAAACCTGTATAACGAAGCTATTGTTTGTATATCAGCAACAAATCTGAACCTGCATAATGTAATTAAGTCATAAGAACTTAAACCAAAAGTTTCAAAAAGACGAAAAAGTAGTACGATCACCATCATTGTATCTAACAACATGACATGCATTGCCGTTTGACAGTGCTAAACAAGGCCTGTCAAGGGAGTTTTTGTAATAAAGTTTGATTCCTTTCATTAGCATAAGATACATGAAGTGCCTTTTAAGATGTTTTCCCTAAAATTCATGATTCTACTCTGATCAAGAAGTTATGTGGACCCTATTAGCATCTTTTGTGCCTTATTCTGCATAAAGATCCTCTATCTGGGATCGATGTTGCAAACATCATGACGGCAAAAATATCATCGAGGGTCCGGAAAACAACTTATCGGCAACATCAGGGAAAATATCGGAAAATGTCAGCAAACTTCAAAAAAAATACAAAAATATTCATTTTTGTTTAAATTTTAAAACATCTAAAGCAACCCCCTCTCTCTAACCCTTTTATAGGCAAAAGTAACAGTGAATAACCCCTTTGTTCTCAATCCCCCGCTTTCCCTCTTCAAACTAAGCAAAAAAATCCAAAAACCTCCTGACTCAGCCGATATTTTCTTGATATATCACAATATTTTTAAAATGCCGCAATATTTTCAAAATTTGAAAAAATTATGACTTTTTCCAGTGATAATATCGCCAAGCTGAGAGCATCACGATATATCTGCCAATGTTTGTGACACTGTACTTGGATCTCTGTTATTACTTTCAAATTAGTAGTCCATTAATATTGTTGGTTATGATAGTTGGAAAGATATATTGTCCATTCTTTTGGATTCCTAGTGTCTGTTGTTATAGGCAGCCATGGTAGTTGGAAATGATTTAATTTTAATTTTTTAATTCTGATAGTTGGAAATGATTTTATTTTATTTCTTTTAATTCTGAGAGCCTAGTCAGACAGATATTGAAAATTTCCCCCTGGTGATCCACTCTAATTTGTGCAATTAACAGAATTTAATACTACGAAAAAGGCATTTCTTCAAATACCAGAATCAGATATTGGGGAAAGGTAAGCCATTTGTTGAGACACATACTTTGTTTGCAGTCCTGACTTTTCTTATTTTTAGAATCAAAGTAATTACCAACAAAGATAAAACAAATGTTTGATCCAAGTATTAAAATTGTTTTAGAAAAGCAAAATCAGGGATTGAAAAGTGTGCTATAGACCATAGTTACCAAGTTCAAGGTCGAAATCAGATTCAAATTTGATTCGGCGTGGAAAAGATTCTAAGATGAAAAAAGCAGTTCCTCAAAAAGTTAAACAAAAAATTGGATAAGTAAATTTTGAACTATTTTGTTTATTTCTATATTCAAATGGATCTGATTCTTTCTCTTTCTCTATTATATGGTTATAGAGGAAGGAGGATTGAGCCCTTATCCAAGGGAGAACACAGGCAAGGCAACGGACCATCAACTGCTCAACAAAGCCTTGCCAGAACTGGAGTGGACAGATTAGAAAATTAGATGGAACCAGCGAACCAAATCAAACTGAACAATTCGTCAAACGAATCAACTTTTTGAATTTCTGTACTAAATGGCCTAATTCAACCGAATTTGATAACTATGCTTTAAACTAGACAGATTAGAAAATTAGATGGAACCAGCGAACCAAATCAAACTGAACAATTCGTCAAACAAATCAACTTTTTGAATTTCTGGGCTAAATGGCCTAATTCAACCGAATTTGATAACTATGCTTTAAACTAGCAACCTTCAGAAAATTATGAAGAAAAAAATTATAAATTTATAGATACAATCCAACAATTGGTGTCTTGTAACAAAAGCGACAGTGATACAGTTTCTTCTTGCGGTGAAAAGTCAGAATGATCCATTTCAGTAAACTGCTCAACTTTTCTTTCCAACAATTTATGATCCTTGAAGGGTGGCAAGCACGGGGTCATCTGTGGCCTCGATGGGGGGGTGATGGGTCATCTGTGGCCTCGATGTGTGGGGGGGTGATGGGTCATATGTGGCCTCGATGTGTGGGGGGGTGATGGGTCATATGTGGCCTCGATGTGGGGGGGGAGTGGGTGATGAGTCATCTATGGCCTTGATGGACATCCAGCCTCATCTTTCACATGGGGAATAGGAGAAGCAGCAAACAATGAAGCAGAAGCTCTTGCAGTCAAAGGCATCAAACTTCTGAGCACCGTTGCCTGCCAATCAGTCCTCGTTAGCGGCTCCGACATCATCCTCTCTGCATTCTGAAACAAGACGCAATTGTCCTCCTCACAAATATAGCAGACACTCCAAAGAATTGAGCCTCTCATTCAAAGATTCAGTGGTGTTAGCTTTTCCACGTCAAAAGAAATCAAAACAAGGAAGTTGATGTTATGGCCAAGTTGGGGGTCATACTAAGATTGAGCACAATCTTCCTGGCAAGCAGAAAGCTCTGAAACATCCTAATCCCACATCCCATGATCAAGTTGGACTAATTGCATAAAAGGTATAACGGTAAACAAGGGTGAATTTTCAATTTTTGGATATCAAGAATAAAAAGGGGATCTTCCTCCCCCTCTATTCCGTGCCACCCCTCCCTCCTCTCCACCACCAAATGATGACACCTTGTTGTCTCCCTCATGCAGCCCCTCCTATCTCATGCCACCTCCCTCCCTTCTCCCTTCATTCCTCCTCGACCTCCCATTCCTCCTTCCCATGCCTTCTCCACTCCCCTACATCTCTGCTCATTTCTTCCCCACCATCAAAGGAGGCCACTGCACCTGTTGTTGTTATGTGCTCTCCGGCGAGGTTCATGCCTTAACCTTAAATCAGGCTCTGAGTACCACCAATCGGGAGCTCAGGAATACCCTAGGCAACATGCACTATTCTACCCTGCAAACTAATCACTGGAAATCCCAATTGGAGAATTGCTTGGGGACAATGGAGGAGACGAGGGACATATGCAAATTGGAGACAGAGGTCAGATTACATGAGGGAAAGCAAGGGAGAATGGTAAATAAAGCTGCTCTAGAGCGCTTCTCTCGAAAAAAATTGGAATTGGTACAGTTAGTCATGATGCTATGGAGAGAATTCAGCCAGGTCCCCTCTGTGCAGTAGAACCAATGGAAAAACCAGACACCAATATGCAGGTGGAAATGATAGCTAGTGCAGCCTCGAAATACTAGTTTCTATGTTTTGTTGCTTTCTATTTCTAGTTGACCAGTTTGTTAAACAGTTTAACAGCGATATTTGGGGCAGAAGAACGATTTTAATCTTGACCAAACACCTCACTGAGTGGAGCCTCTCCGTTGAGTCAGACCTGAACAATTCTGTAATCTGTTTTCAACAATGTCCGAGTAAAGCCGAAGCAAAGTCTGCTCCAATACAAATATAACCGTTGCTATGACAGCAAAAAAAAGTATTGATCCTTGATCCTATAGTAACCATCAACGTAGTCAATTTTTCACTCTCAAAATCAGTGGAAAATTTCACTTAATATCCTTGTTTTTCTACAATTTATACAACTCCTATAACCCCCCTCCTCGAGAGAGGAGGAGAGAGAGTCCACAAAATCAATTCCCAAGTGGAACGTGTGAATGCATACCCCGTTAACAATATCGAACCGCACATGCCGAAACTACCCGACACTTTCAATGAATGGAGTCCATCATTACACAGAAACTTAAAATAAAGAAACAAGCTAGACCCATCCAAATGCACAAAGGCAAAGAGAAGGGAATCCTGCAATTGATTAAACAGAAAATTTACCAATGCATGAGGGCCTTACCCTTTGTCCTCCTAATCTCTTCAGCCTTTCAAGGGGAAAACTGAAATGTATCTCAATCCTCCTGCATTAAAAAACAGAAAATTCACCAAATTACAAACCCAACAAACAAAATAAAAAAGATCATCCTCCCTCCTGCATTAAAAACCAGATATTCACCAAATTACAAACCCAACAAACAAAAAAGAAAAGATCATCCTGCCACTGATGAAATTCAGTTTATTCAGATAAAAGAAAAATGGAAGATGTCATTTGCATTCAACAATTCAGAAACAAATCCACATTCATCATCCCACCTTCCGAATTCTACCCCACTATACACAAAAAATAGCAAGCATTTAAATACAAAGAAAAAGGAACAAAACAAATCCGAAAACAATTGGTTAAAAGAACAAAACAAAAAGCTGGTGAATCTCAGTGGCTTGCTTTACAGTTCACATCATCCAAGTGGGCGAATGAAGGAAGGGGAACAAATCCTAAGAAACAATAAGCGACTGAGAAGATAAAGTTTAATGGATATGAGAGTACCGTGAAAACGTGGCGCATTTCCTGCATTATCAATACGATCACCTGAAAGAGACTGGAGAGGTGTCCCTTCGTGGGCACCTCACATTCGCTTCATAAATTAAAATCTGAGAATCTGGGTACTCAGTGCTCTGGCCTCTTCTTACCTCTTTCCCCACCCAAATAAAATACCGTCTTACAGTATTTTTGATGTGGGTCTCAAGGCTAGGGAACATAATTACCCATCAATACTGCACAAAATTTGCACCCGGATGGCGACGTAAGAAGATTGGGCAGGATAATAACTGTCGCAGGGAAAACCCAGTTCGTCAATTGTGTGGAAAACAATGCAGAAGCCCATCTATGCTCGGCTACAATTAACGCCGGAAGCTTCTATTTCAAATTGAAGGTTCAAACACAGTCAAAGGTAAGAAATCTGTAGATATCTTATTTGCAAATAGCTTTCATCCAGTACGGGACCGCCATGTGTCAAATAGGCTTGGTAAATCTCAGCTGGGAAGCAACCCTGGTCAAACCATATCCTCAATATAGCTGGAACAAGCTTGATGTTAGTTGATCAAACCACATCCACCAGTAATATTTAGCTTGCTGTAAGCCATTTAATGCAGCTGAAATAAGTTTGATGTTCATTAGATCTCAAACAACTTGAAATTGAAATCTAAAAGACATAAGGTTTATTTTCGTGGCATTAAATAGCCTACAACAAACTAAATCTTATGGAGTTGGCTAATTTCTAGACTATTTGTATTTTTTTCAAGTAAAAATCAGGACCTTGGATTACCCTACTGACATCCAGATTATGCAATTCCAATCATTAAAACTACCCTTTGAACAATTTCCATCAAATTTTGACCAAAAAACTTACCAAATTTTAGATGCAAATGATCTAAAATTTAGTTTACCCTAGAATTTAAATATTACTTGCTAACATATTAGCAATATTAGCAACATCTATGTACAGACTAAATATTACTCACCAACAACATCTATCTTCTTTGCAATTAAAAATAAATAAAAATTTGATTTTTTAAGATTAAAGAATCCCACGTCCTAGGTTTGTTGGTGTTCTACACTTTTATAGAATCTGAAAGGATAGTATGTTTACAGACAAGGAGAATCGGGTTGCCTGTGGTTTTGGACACGTGGCAAAACTTTTAAATATCTAACCCTTTTTTTATATCTGGAACCTAAGAGGTTGCTAAGGACAAGGCCAACTTTATCTGATAAGAAGATGCCTTAAAGAACATGATGGATTCTCCTTTTGATTTTCTTTTCATAAAAAAGAAAAGGTGATTATCTTTTCATAAAAGGGAAAGGGATGTATTGGATGATGGGGCCACTCATCTTATTGGATTTGAGAGCCACTTCCATCTGCAACTACCTTTTCAAAATGTAAGAGATTATTATAATGACATCACTTTAGGAAAGCTCAAGGATGAGGCATGTCAAAGAGAATCTACGATCTATCAAATGAAATTATTGGATTTATGTGTTGTGGGTTTTTTAAATTTTTAATAGGTTAAGAGATATATGTTGGGTTTTTTTAAATTTTTAATAGGTTATGAGATATATGTTGAAAAAGAGTTAAAAGATCAAATATATTTTAATTTTGTTAAGGATAAATTTGATTAAAATATTTAAATAAAAAATGGTTATTATTTATATTTAAAGCTAGATTGTGAAATATTCAATTTTAATAAACTAATTATTACTTTAACACTTTATTTCACTATCTTTAATATAATTATTTTATAATAAATTAATTATTATTTTTTATAAGTAAATGTAAAGCTAGATTATAATTTGTTCATTTTTAATAAACTAATTATCATTATTTTGACTTCATTTCACTATCTTTAATACAATTATTTCATAATAAATTAATTATTATTCTTTATAAGTAAATTTAAAGCTAGATTATAATTTGTTCATTTTTAATAAACTAATTATCATTATTTTGACTTTAGATATACATCATTTCACTATCCTCAATACAATTATTCCATCTCATATTTGTTAACTCCTTGTCTAATTAAATTTGTATTTATTACTTCTTTATTATTTTGTTATTTTAAATACAAGCTTTATATATTTATTTAATTCCTTACTTAATTAAATTTTCATTTATTATTTTTACATTCTTATTTTTTATTTTTTATAATTTTTTAATAATAATGTTTATATATTTTATTTTTAATAATGATTTAAGAGTAGGTATATTTTGTTCACCTAAAAAATATGCTAAATTAAATTTTCATTTATTACTTCTTCTATAATTTTTTAATAATATTTATATTTTAAAATTTTAATAATAATATATTTATTTTTTTTACCTAAAAATACTGTTATTGTACTATTATTGATGAAGAATTGAAAATTCCTTTAAAAATTATTTAATAATATTTATATCTTTCTGTTTTATTTATGATCTTACTTTTCAAAGAATGTTTTTAATAAATTAAAGTTTATAATCAATTTGGTCATAATGCCAAATTATTTTTTAACTGAAAACACACAATAAAATAATATTTATATCTTTATGTTTTATTTATGATCTTAATTTTCAAAAAAAATGTTTTTAATAAATTAAAGTTTATACATAATTTATGATATATACTCTAGTCTATTAAAATATAAAACAATATTCTATAAAATATTGTTATTAATAAATTAAAGTTTATACATAATTTATGATATATACTCTAGTCTATTAAAATATAAAACAATATTCTATAAAATATTGTTAAAAAGATTTATATTGATTTCAGTTTACCATATCTTATTAATTAATTTAAATTATTAAATTTAATATTTCTATCCATAATCAATTATTTACCTATACTTAAAATTATTTTATTAAATAAATATTTAAATCATCTTATCCTTTAAATGATTATTGGTTCTTTTCCCAACCACTCATGTGTAACCACAAGCGGTGTACTTTTAAACTTTAACCTTTGAAAGTGAGCGAGATTAAAAAGCTCAATTAAGAGCATCAACTATTTATAACCTTTATTTTATTTTATTTCTTAATAAACTCATATGACCTCATGAGGTCATGCTTGGGAGTATCAATAAAGAACACATTCGGTTGATGGTTTCCAAGACTTTGGATTATCATGAAGTTTCTATAAATGGTTTCTAACATTTTTTACTATTAGTTTGAGCGACATCCACTAATGAATGTAATCTTTAT
The DNA here is from genome assembly GCA_001517045.1 of Pseudotsuga menziesii. NCBI lineage: Eukaryota > Viridiplantae > Streptophyta > Pinopsida > Pinales > Pinaceae > Pseudotsuga > Pseudotsuga menziesii. Next base: position 209,511 of record LPNX010026808.1, on the reverse strand, counting down.
ACTTTTCTCAATTTTAATTTTAAAAATATTTGAATTGTGAAACATGGAGTAAGCAGATAGATTATTCCAAATTTTAATTTTAAAAAGATTTGAATTATGAAATATGAAGCAATTATATGTAGATTTTTGAAAATATTTTTAGTTATGATAGTTGGGTTAATGATAATATTATTTTCTCCTAGATGTGGATGTTTTATGAGATCATTTGGCACGTAGGGCGATGAATACGGAGTTCACCACCATCCACCACATGGATCACTCTTAGCTCTCTTACCATGCACGTTAATATGCTTTGGCAAACAAATCTTCGGCCATTAATGAGGTTGGTCTTTCGAAGTTTGAGTAGAGTTGTCTATGGTATTAGGGTAAGCATGCCTCTTCCTAGTGATTTTATGGCCTCTTGGGAAGCTGAACAAATGCTCTTTGTCAGGGAAAGTTTCTGGATTTTGGTGTTTTGAGGTTGGAATTCTTGTAGTGTTTCCTCTCAGCGTTTTGGTGGAAGCCTTCCTCCTGGATGGCACAGACTCCTTAGCCCTGGTCTTCTTTTTCTCTTTGACTATAACTCGCTTTGGGTTAGTATTGTTCCTCTTTGGCTCATGTGCTCAAAGGAAGAGGTTTTGGGATTCAGTTTTTAGCACCAATCATGTCCAGGCAGCTTCGCGCCACCCCTCGTCATGGAAGCAGAGGCCAAGGAAGTTCTGGCAATTGGGGGCGTAGAGGATCCACCAACAGTGGCTATGATAGTTCCATCCCCATGCATTTGAGAAATATGTTGGACAATTGGGAGGAGGAAATGGTGGTGCAGTAGCTGGTTGGTCAGAGAGCCAGGGTTCAACGCAGACATTACTAGTCAATCAAGAACATGCTCGCCCAAGTATTCATGCACTTGCAAGAAATTTCCGGGGAGAATAGTCCTCCTCCATCCCCCTCCCCTGCTCTGACTCTTCACTCCTCCTCCTTGTTGGGTCCTTCTCAGGTCTCCAACCCACCGGAGCACCATGGCACTCGGTTAAGCACGGATCCTTCATTGGTTCATGACAAAACTGATATAGCATCCAAAAGTGGTCACAAAAGGAAGCATGTGGATCTCTCCTCCTTCAAGGAAATAGAGGGTATGCTTGTAAAGGAAGCTCCTACAACCCTTCCATCTTTGAAGATTATCGATGCCCAATTTTGGAGGAGAACCCTAAAGATGCAGATATAATCTACAACCCCAAGTAATTCCATGGTTTTTATTTCCTTAAGTAATCTTGTTGATGTTAGCTTATATAGAATTTTGTCTATAGGAGAAGCTAGTTGTTTTGTTTATGGTTCAAATGCACTCTTTAGTCGCTACTTAAGGCCATATAATGTTGTTATGTATTTAGAGATCGACCATATTAGCAGGTTCTTGAATTCCCATGCATGGTTAGTTCTTACTGATAGGCTTGTTTTGTCATCCCATGCATGGGTGGATTGTCAAAGGTCACTATTTTGATGTTTTGGATTTGTGTGAAGCCATAGTGGGATCTGAGACATCATGACTCTTTTGTGCTTGTACTATTTTTTTATCTTAATATAATTTTTCTATAAAACTTTAAAAAATAATATTATTATTTTCAATTTTGACATACATATATTTTTTTCTTATTAACATATTTTAATAATCTTTTTACATTTTGAGTTTGTTGATCACCTCTCCGAGCAGTATGCATTGTAAATTGTATTTACATTTTGAATAAGTTGCTCACCTCTCCAAGCACTATGCATTATAAATTGTATGCTCATATAGTTATTGCATGTACAACTTTTGCTTTTAACATCATAAGATAATTTGCCACCTCTCTATGCAATATGCACTACATCTGGTATGCTCATATAAACGCTTTCAATAAACATAGAGCATTAAAAGTTTTTATTAGCCCATTTTTACAATTCGACTTGCATTCTCATTTATTTATTTTGTTGATTACACTATGCATTATAAATTGTATGCTCATATAGTTATTGCATATACAACTTTTGCTTTTGACATCATGAGATCATTTGCCACCTTTCTATGCAATATGCATTATATCTAGTATGCTCATATAAACGCCTCCAATAAACATAGAGCATTAAAAGTGTTTATTAGCCAAGTTTTACAATTCGACTTGTATTCTCATTTATTTATTTTGTTGTTTATGTTTGATTAGTATATATGGTTTATATTCTAAAGTATTATAGTTATTGTTGGGCTTTAATGTGATTTGTATTCTCATCTTTTGTTGTTTTTGTTTTATTAGTATAGATGGTTTATATTCTAAAATATTATAGTTATTGTTCGGCTTCAATGTGACTAGGGTGTATTATGATTTTCCGCTCTTTGTGTTTTGAAGACAATAAAAAAGTTGTCATGTTTAGTCTTCTTAAGAACTGGTTTAAGGATTTGAGGCAGTGTGTGTGATGTCTCGGGTTGTTGTCTATGTTAAAAGTATTAGGTGTGTGTATTAGGCAGGTAGTGTAGGTAATGTTTGCAAGTCTACCTTGATTTATTAGGAACTACATAAATTACACTAGTTATGGCAATTATTTTGCAAGGTTTGGTTTGCTGCACGATAATATAGGTGGTTTTAGAAAATTTTGTTCTTCAATGTTTTAAAAATCTAGTTTTTAAGGCTAGTCTTCAATTTGCAAACTTCAAAAGGTTGTAACTCAAATCATTTTAACTCTATTTTGAGGTTTTTTTTAATTGCTTAATGTTTTCTATAGATTCCATTGATGCAATTAGATTTGATCAATTTTGTAGATTCAAGTTTCCCTTCTATGGAGTTAGTAGGTTAGACCCTTAGTTAAATTTCATGCTTTATATTTTGCATGTCGTTTAATGTTATTTTTCTTGAGTGGAATTATCACAAATTTTCAAAGTTATTTAAAGTGTTGGGTTCCCAAAGCTTACGTATCATATATTTAAGAAATAGAAAATAGGATTTAACATGAGCAAAATAAAACTCTAGTATGGTGACTATGAAGTAATCATAATAAGCTTTCTAGTGGCATATTGATTTCACTAATTGCCTCTAAAGAATCGAGTGATGGTTTTAAAATTCAGGGTACAAGTGGGTACAATTGAACACCAATGATGATTTAGTTTCAAAAGGAAAAGTTTTCCTCGATAAAAAATTCTATTAAATAACAACATCAAATCATATAGCTAGTTAGGTAATTTAATAATCCCGTGATATCGTTTTGTTGGTGTATCATATGTGTCATTCTAACTGCATATGGCTTAGTTAGAACCTTCAAACGTTCATGGCAAATTTAATTATTTCAATGCAAAACTTATGGGATTTTAGGCATTAGATGCAATTTTTAGTATTTAAAAAAATAGAGAAAATAAGATCTTCAACTTATTAGTAAACATACAAATTCAAACTCTCTATGTGATGTTCATTAAGTGGTCTAAGGTCCCTCCACTAGCCAATAAATCCAAAGACAATTTGTTGAAAGTCAAGTATGTGCACATGAAAGAGGAGTTGTCACTTGTACTTTGGACCCACTAAAAACCGAAGCACCCTCCTTATGAAGTGAATTCCCATTGGCATGATTCTCAAGATATAAGGGAACACCTAATAGGATAGATGTGAGGAGAGAGAAGGGTGTTTTTTCGCTACCAAGTACCTCCTTCTCTCACACACCTAGAACACATAGTAAAGAGTAGCCATGAATGTTGCTACAAGAGACTTAATGGAGGATTTGAAGGCCAGGACAACCACCTTAGCACCATTGATTCATGGCATTTCCAAATGTGTTTCTTTAATGGTTTACTAATTTGTGTTATGTTAAATTTTGGATTCTAGAGCCATTATGTGTTTATGGTTCATATTTTAGTGTTGGGTTTAATGTTATGGTGATTGATGTGATGTATACGCATATCCCCCTTCCCCCTCAATTATGTTACCATTGCTTATGGGGGATCCAAGATTCTACCTCATGAGCTCTTGTATTTTCTCCTTTTTTATTTGATAACATAACCATGGTGTAAGTTTTAAAGTTGAAGTGAAACAATGAATATAGATTCTTAAGAAAAATAGAGATTAAATAATGGGACACATATAGTACACAAAGATTTACCCTGGAAACCTTTAATGAGAAAAACTAGCCAAACTTAGAATCGGGCCTTTGTCTTTCTCATTGTATTTCTTAACCATTCACAATATAATATTTAGGTATTATGTAGCATCCAAAACCCCAACCTTTTAACTCGTACTAGATTTATACTTCAATCCCTTAACTAGGATTAATTACATATTTTCCAGGGAAAAAAATTGCAAAAGAAAACTCCTTAAGGTGGCACAACCCACATGCAAAGAATATAACACGTACCCAACATTCTCCCACTTATTGTTTTTTTGCAGAATAGAGGGACATGTACTGATAGGGTCATAAGTTCAGGGAATCAATTCCCATAAATTCTCTACACCAAGAGAATTTCTCAATATTAACAAACTTCGTCAATGAGTCTACACCATTATTCAAGGTGTCAACCTTTTCCAACAACTCCTTCTTACCTTCAACCATATCTCTCACAAAGTGCTACTGCACATCAATATGCTTTGTTTTAGCATAATAAGCAGGGTTCTTTTCCAAAAAGATTACACTTTGACTATTGCAATCTAACATTTTTTATGTGTACTAGGGGAATCTACAACAACGTCAGTCTTATACTTATGTGACACGGGGTCGATTCTGATTGCTACCACTATAACCCCTAGGCATGACCACCTGGGGACTCAACCTTCGTGCGTGTTTTGTCGAGGCTCGAACCTATGACTTGCATAACATCTTGTACGCCTTAACAAAACGTGCATTTTCCAATTGGCCTACATACATCCCCCCTTAAATGTTAAGAGGACACGGGGGTGGGATTTGATCCACTTATGTGTCCACGGGTCACGAGATCATTTGATACAATCTCTCTAGGTGGAACTACACATTCAACCAATCCCTCAAGGTGCCCCCATGGCTCCATGTTTGGCCCTAATTGGAATTAAACCTTGCCCACTAGAGAAAAACTAATCATTCGTCACCAAAGGATCCAACCCCTTTGGACAACTACAATCTAACCTTACAACTTTATATACAAACCCAATACATGAACATAATCTTTACAACCATACAACTTCTTTACTTGCATGGGTGGTCAACATGTATTAAGCTTCTATGGTTGAGAGTGTAACTATAACCTGTCTCTTGCTAATCCAACTAACAACTCCTCCAAATAAGTTAAACACACAACCACTTGTAGATCGTTTGTGATCAATATCTTCAACCCAGTATAAATCAACAAATCCTTGTACATCTATTACCATATTTATTCAAAGTCTTCATTAATGGTAACAAATGCATAATATGTGGTGTCACACAAATACCTAAAGACTCTCTTTATAGTTGTCCAATTCTCCTTCCTTGGTTTTGACAGATATCTACTCAAAACTCTCATTGCATGGGAAATTTCCAATTCAGTACATATCATTGCATACATCAAACTACCAACAACACTTGCATAGGGAAATTATGACATGTCTTATTCCTCCTCTTGTGTCTTGGGAGATAGATCTACAAATAAATTTACACCTACCAAAATAGATACCTTGATCGATTTACTTTCCTACATGTTAAATATTTACAATATCTACTCAATATAACACATACCCAACACATAGGGAGAGATCCAAATCCCCCCCACCTTACTTGCATCTCTTCAAACCATGGGTTTTGACCCTCTTCCCATGCCCCCATTGTAATAAGATTGACATAATGGGAGTTGAAACTATTCCTCTTGTCTCCCTTACTTGGATTCCCATAAGAAGCCCTTCCTCCTTATGGCTCCACTCCCCCTTCCACTTGTATCCTCTCTCTCTCTCCCATGTGGCTCTCTATCTCAACCTCCTTGGTGGGATTTCCTTCCATTTTCTTGATGACCTTTCCTAAAATCCTAAGCCATGCCCCCTTTCTTCCATACACTTATGCCCAAGATATCACCCCACCCACCACCACTAGTGGTACATCTTGGACCCTCTACCAGATCTCTTTTCTTAGACCCTTTCCACCAAGTGATTTCACAACAACCACCAATGGAAATTAATTTGTTCTTTCCCACCCTTCTAACACTCTCTCTCTTCCCACTGTGGATATCATGTACCCATATCTCTCTGTATCCTTAATGGGGGAGCAAGCTTCTTTTTTATTTTTTTTCTTCTTCTTTTTAATTGGCTTGGATACCTTTAGATACCTTATTGCAATATTATTTCCTTTGAATGAATGTACCTTATTTCATATGAAAGGATTCATCTATACCATCCATTGACCCTTGCTCACAAATATTATCAAGTCTTACCAAAATGATGCTCTGACTCATACTTCGAAACTCATACTCATCAAGCCCCTTTGAAAGATCAAAGGGACATATTTTGATATGCTTCAATGAACCACCAGGGATTTTTGAAAGGTCAAACGAAACACATATTTTGATATGCCCCAATGAACCATTAGGTCCCTTTAAATTATTTTTTAACACATCTTTATGTATTCCATGAAGAACCGTCTATGCTCTTTAAAATAGAAAAAGGGAACATATTTTGATGTGTCTCGATGAGCCATCAGAGCTCTTCCAAAGATCGAAGGGAAAAATCTTTTGATATTCACCAATGAACCATTCAGGATATTTGGAAGATGGATAAGTGCACCTTTTTATATTCCCTAATGAACCCCTTTGAAATATTGAAGGAACACAAGTTTCAATGTGCCCTAATGAACCCGCAAGGCTCTTCAAAAATTGAAGAAGCATGTCTTATGATACACCTAATAAAGTTCCATCAAGGATATTCAAAATATTGAAGGAACGTATCTTTTGATATGCCTTGATGAATCATTAGGGGTCTTTAAAATATTGAACCTCTTTTGAAAGACTCACTCAATGCCACTGCCAACAAGCATCCACTAAAGTACTTCTTTTGAGACTTAAACATGAAACCTCGAATTAGCTTCCATTCAAAATTGTCACTTCAAATACAACAAAGGGAAATGCACTTAATGCCATATTTGGAAGATTTGAATACCCTTGATAGATTTGAAGTCCCTACTTCATATCAGTGCTTTTCCTACAACCACACCAATATGATAAATGATGATTCAAATCGATATATCGACATTTCCATCCAACTTTAAATGCAACACAAATTCAATAAGGTAGTGCAAATGATAAAATGTTATAGCATATCAATACAATCCTTGTGCAAACATAAAACTCCATGCGGTAGTTGATTTGGGCCAAATCAACTCTAAGGGGATCTAAATTGCAAGACATGCTTAAAATACAATAAGATGTATAAATTATCATACATTCATCAATGCCATTATTAAATTTACACAAGCAAACACATCTTAACTTTAGAATTGTAAGTAAGAATCCAATTACATAGATGGAACACTTATATTTTGATCAAGATGGTCCAAGAAAACTAGTTGTTGGCAAGTGATTTTCCACCCAACCAAAGGAAATATTCTATGGATTCCACCCCAAAGTTGGGTTATGAGGCCACCAAGGTGAAGAAAACAAACTATGGAAACTTAGGTCACTCATCTAACCCGGTTTCTCTTAGACTCAACCAAGTTGTTCAACATAGAACTCTATAGGTAACCAACCAGACAACTTAACTATGGCACTCACTTCATTGCTCAACACATCACTAGGAATATATGCTTTCTATATTGAAAAATCCCCAAGCATACTATAAGGCCTTTCCTTTGGATTCTCAAAAGTCCCTTTGGAAACCCTTCTCAATCTTTAATGTTCTCAATGTGTGCAAGGGTTCAATTTGTTGTTTTCCCTTAAGATCACCTAACAAAGTCATCCCTTGACCCTTAAGAACTCGATGAGTAACAATATACATGGAATGATAATGCCATCCTATCAACCCAACATATATGCTCCATTGCAACCTTCCATATCTCTTCTCAATTCATATACTCCTCTTCCTTAGCTCTATCTAGTCTTTTATAAGCTTGAACTATAGTCTCCAACATGAGAATGCAACTTTAGAACTCAAAGGTGTGTGGATATGAATAATTTGATTGGTTTCTATGGGAAAATGAAAACTCTTGTGCATGTCATGGGAATGCACGAGCAATTGGATAATCAAGATGATCAGCTTAGGATGGGCCAATAGATTGGTCAATTGAAACTTTCATGGGGAGAGGCCACAAGGAAAGAGATATTTCAAATTCTTAGGGAGATGGAGTCTCTTAAACTCCTCATAAATTGTACTCAACTTCCATGCGCTCATAATTATTGAAGGTGTACTTCCCCAACAACCACCACCTTGTTGAGTCCTGGAAAATCGCAGGTAACAACAGTTAAGGATTCTCCCCAATAAGCATTCCCAATTAGCCCGTTACTATTTGGTATGGGGAATCCGTCCGGTTTACGGTTCGACTACAGTAGGTCAAGTAACAATTAAAATGTTTTACCGGTTACGCCCCAAATCCACCATGTATATTTTTAGTTTTTATGTTTAATGTATGATGTGCAAGTGCCTAACTAAAATGCAGACGATAGAGATAACGAGGAGGGTCACAATGTGATGTGCAGGTTCTTACCTCTCGTCTTACCTCTCTCGCATCTCAATCACACACATTAAGAAACTAACTAAGACTACTTATCCTATCCCTAGGGAAAAAAACTATTATTAATGGTGAGTAATGTATTTCAATGCATGCATTAGGAAAGATCACAGATAGCTGTTAATTGTTTCAGAACACATGAACATCAATAGAAATATAAACAACAAGATAGCTTATTGTTAATTACAACCTTCATTACTCAAAGTGGAAATTTCACAGAATAAACCAGAGTACATTCATAACATGAAAAGAAATTCAATGAGTTAGAACGATCTCATAGTAAATGGAAATAAGCTGAAAACGAAATAGTTCACATTCAACTGGTCCATAGCAAAACATTTGAAACATTCCACAAACTTTCTCCAGCAGAAACATGTAACTCTTTATTGTAAAAGGAAATAGTTCTTCTTACAATAGGCTCTAAAAAATGGTCTGGGAAAAAAGTCCCTTCTACATCTAAACTCTACTATATTTATACAAAAACAAAAACCCTTAGGCTGCCCCTCAATGACTTTTGAGCTTCCCCAACCTTTCATTTCCAAAATTTTGTCTCGTAGCATGTGCACATAATTAATACAATATATTACATTTTAAATCAAAAAAATTTAGAACACTTTATGAAGAGGGTCCAACTTGGTCATTGATGAACTTATTCCATGCATGGGCCTCTGCTACTATGCCTTCAAATCCAGAAGGCTCAAGAAATTGGATATTAATCTCATATTTAGCAGCCTGGTTCTTTACCCCTTATATCCTTGCAGGACTCAGGCGCAGCTGATCTTCTAGTAGATGTATACTTACAGCTGCATGTGCCACTACTTTCTTTAAAATATGTTCATCTAGGTCCTTGACCTATTGGATCTCTTGCTCATCTTCCTGATATTTGTTCTGTAGATGTTCTATAAACAATTCATGTTCTGGTATCGCATCCAATCTTTTCTCTGCAGAAATTTGGCATCTATTGTATGTAGCAAGCACTCTTCTGCAGTATTCAGCACATGCTCCCTTTGTTTTCTTCACAGTTTTCTTGAATTATTCTGCCACATTAATTGCAAATTCGAATAAATCATACTCCTGTTTTAAATTCTGTTGATCCTTAACTGGTAACTCCGCAGGAGATTCCTTATTTGTTTCTGTCCATACCATTCTTCCCGTTAGAATCTCCAAAATATCTTGAGATCTATCCAAAAAATATGAAGTAGTGTCCAAAATTTCCTCTAATCTAGTGTCTATTCATAAAATTTTACACCTTTCTTCGTCAATGCATATATGTAATTGGTGGATCTTCCTTCTTTGAGTTAGAAAATGTTTTTTCAAAGGCTGGAAGTCTGTCTTCTATTCCATAGCATCTTTCAGTGTTGCTGTCAATGAAGTATTTTGTTCTTCTAAGGCTTCCACCTACATTTGATATTGCTTCTCTCTTTCCTCTGTGGTAGCCTTCTCTGTTTCTAACTCAGCAACCTTGCTTTGTAACCTGTCCTTCTCTGCACTTAGATTTTCATAGGATACCCAAAGATCATCTCTCTCAGTTTTCAACATTTGATGCTCTAGCTGTAACTTTTGTAATTCAGCTAAGCTATCCTGAGCATTCTTTTCCATTTTCTCTGCAGATATCTCTAAAGCATTTTTATCAGCTTGCAGAGTCTGGAATTTAGGTCTTGAAGTCTTAACTTCATTCATCATGTCTTCATATTTCCTTTTTGGCTTTTGACCTTCATCTCTTTCCTTCTTTAAATTTTTTTTCAATTTTTTTTCAATTGTGTTTCATTTTTTCTTGACTGCTCTAGGTCCGTCATAAGCCTGTCTACATTATCTTTAGTTGCTTGGGTTAATGCCACCCCAACTCCTGCTATCAATCTTGGATCTATATCTATTCCATGCACCAAGGTTTTATCTGTTATCATCTTTTTCGACTGTCCTCTAGTTTCAACCTTTTTCTCAGTTCTTTTTACAATCCTTTTGCTTCTCCTTATCATAGAAAATAGTACTAAAGTCGAGAACCTCCTCCCCTTCTATAAGCATGAAAGGGATCAAATTTATTCTATAAAATGAAGCTTGTCCCAGTGTACTGCCAGAAGATGCAGTAGGCTCCAGGGGATCAGGATTAGATTGTTTATGTCCTTGATCTATGTGATCTTGTCCTCCCTGTGTATCTACCTGCTCAGTAGTCTATTGGTCCTTTCGAGATCCTGTTAATCTCAAACTTTCACTTTCTTCCTGCTTTTTCTTGATTTCCACTTCTTCGTTTCTCTTTCTCTCCTCCTCTTCCTTTCTTGCTGCTTCCTCTCCAGCTCACTTTTTTTCTTCTTCTTCATTCTCCAGCCAGCTCTCTGCTTCTTGTGCTAGCCTTCTAGCATATTCTTCTCTCTTTTTGGCCTCCTCTTCTTCTAATGTCTTAGTCTTCTCTGAAGTTTTGCCCTTTCCACCCATAGTAGTTATTTTCTGTTTAAACCTCTTTTTAAGGGCAGTTATGTTCTTTGCACTTCTGAATGTTGCCTCGTCCTTATCCCAAAAATCAGTATATTCAAAATTAATTCCCGCTTCCTTGTGATAATCTGCTACTTTATTTCGGGAGTCATTCCTGTGAAAATTCATTTCACCAAAATAAAAATGCTCCAGCTCCTGAACAAATTCTACAGCCTGTTTTACTCTCGAAAACTTGTAGCTGCCAAGTAGGAAAGGCCCTGCAGGATATGTTGCCTTTTTATGTTCAAACGAGAAATTTCCCACACCATCAATATACACCTGCCTAACTACCTCTTTGTGTAGTACATAGTCAGTGGCATACTTAGGGAGTAGGGAAGGGGCTCTAGAACCACCATACATTCTTATATACAACCCTTCCTCGGTCAAATAATAATCTATGAACTCCTCGATGACTTTGAATGCTTCTTCAAACATGCATTTGCATTCAGTCAAGAAAATTAGGGTATACAAGGGCATGATGAAGTGTTCGCAGATTTCCCTGTAATAGCTATAATATTTATGGGCCCATAACAATCTATATGCTATGTACACTGGGGTCCTTTCCCTCTCCCAATTACATCTCAAAGTTGGAAAAGACTGAGTACACAGTATATAGTCAATCAGGATAGAGCTCATATAGAACTCTGATTTACTTTGTGATACCTCTCCCAAGGCTGTGGATATGCATGCTGAGAGGCTATTTGACACTATGTTTGACCAATTAAAAATGGTTCCTGGATTAGCCACATAGAAGATAATTGGTATCCATTCTATCTTGAAACTCTTCCCGTGTGCTCTACCAAAAATCCTATTTAGCATCAGTGCAATGAATCTATAGGGAGTACGGAGAGTAGAGGTATCATAGTCTCTGGAAGGCCTGGTTCGAAATATTTTTCTTGGTATCATCATTCTTTTAACTGTCTCTACCAGATCCATAGCTGTCTCTTTCAACTAGCTTTCTGTCAAGTAAATCTGGGTGGAAGGCAGATTATATGACATAGAGACATATGCAGGGCTATATGCAGCGTAGCCTTGCTTAGCAGTATTTTTAAGAATCATTGTAGTTACATCTGCCCTAGGCAGAATCCAACCTATCACTTCTGAACAAGGGAACAACTCAGGTCTTGTGGCTATTCATGAGAGTTGATTTCTCAATGTTTGCATAAATGGTTAGCTCCTCAAAACCCGCATCAGGTACGTTCTGGTTAGTAATCATCTTGTAGATCTCTCCCCATTTGTAGTCCGGTTCGACCCCGGTGGAAGCTTTGGTATCTTCATATATATACTTAATCTTGGTGATGATCTCAACCTCGAGTTCTCCTTCAACCACATGAACCTTTTTCTTTTGTCTCTTTGACATGTTTTCTTTACAACAATCACCATGTCACAATCATAGCATGTTCTTAGACCATTGAGCCATTAACAATTGTTTTAACAATAAACAAGAACTATATCAATTTGTTTACCTCCTCCATATGCATTCTGAAAAAATAAACTACACACAGTATTCAATGCATGAAAGAATCAACAAGGCGAAAGGAAAAAATCCTGCAGGTTGTATCCTAACACTGCCTAAGTCCACTGCCTGTAAACTTCACAACATCAAAAATAATCCTTTATCTGCACCTAAACCGTATCGAACTAATCCGATGTCAACTAAAAGAATGAATCACATTATTCCTACTGCTAGTCTTCAAAAACCAAACTTAAAAAGCATTAGATCCTACGCAGCATTCTTCCTGTCAAACAAAAACCCTAACCCGACCAAAAAAATATGGAAAACCTCTGCCGTCCCATGAAATAAGGTAAGTGCAAGAACAAGGTTTAAAACCCCCCTGGGTGACTATGAACCACCAAAAGAACGAGTGGTGTAGATAGTGAAACGCTTGTCTGCATTGTGCCCTAATCTTTCGTACTGGAGCAAAAACATCCATAACGGCTCAATCAATCACGCAGACTCAAAAATATTCCGCTAAAGAAAACCGCACATAGCTAAGCTCTTCATCCTCAAGTAAAACATCATGCACACCGCAAAGACAAACACTCTTTATGCGGACAAACCTAACTCACAAAAAACCTAACCAGGGAAAACCTAACCCGGGAAAAATCAATGGTTCCAAATCGACCAATAAAAACGAAAACAACAAGGTCTTGGTTCACCTACCTGGAAAACAACATTGTAGTCGACGAGATGGAAAAATCTCCACGGTAGCAACCCTAGCGAATCGAGTTCGGAGAGCTAGGCATGTGAATAGGTGCAAACGACAAGGACTGGAGCAAACGATGAGTTCAAATACGGATAAAAAATAAAATAACGCTCCCCTCCTTATATATAAACTTCGGTAGAAACTGTCGATGGGAAAAAACCCTATCGGTAATCAAACGCTAAGTAAACGGAAAATAAGTTTGGATGGCAGCTGCAACAACGGGCGCAAAAACAACTACGGACCTGGGAGACTTTTAAAAACGTTGGTCATCAGAAGCTCTAAGCACTAATTGTGGAACTTTCATACTAAACATCCTCCACAGTGTTGGCAACAAAAAATACTATCCTTGCGACTTCATTCATTCTAACATGTGTCAGAGATCAGAACACCTAAACCCTATGGCATCGATGAGGAAAAGCACTAAGTATCGAAACTTCAAAACCAAACATCCTCCGCAGTGTCGGCAGCGTAAAATGTATTATTGTGATTCCACTTTAATCTTTTTAAAAAGGTATCGAAACTCGGAACTTTTAAGTTCCACAACATTGGCGAGGAAACAACTAACTTTCAGAACGTTCATCACCTGCCTCCCGCAACGTCGGCAGCCTAAAAAACTAGTACTCTGGTTCATTGTTGCAGAACATTCCGATAGCGAAAAAAATTCACCGGCAATCAAACACTAAGTGCTAAGTTCGAAAAAATAAAACGAAAAGAAAAAAGAATCTGCGGTTTCCACGTATTGGCTAGGGAAGTATGAAGTATTTCTAACATGGTAGGCTGTTCAACTTTTGCAACGTCGGAAAGACAGTTTACTATGCTTTCGATATCGGAAGGATAGCCAACTAATATTTCGATACAAAAAAATGAAAAGGATCAAGTTTTAAGCAAAAATATGAACTTTAGGGCAGCTTTAGTGAAACCAAGTAATCCTAGGCTAGATCTAATAAAAGCAAATGAAAAGGAGGGCCCTAAAATTTAAAATTTTGGGGAAAAAGGTTGTAGCTGCAACAATTGGCGATTACTTGGTGAACACAGATCTCTGAACAATTTCTTCTTTGATCAACAGACTGTTTTGACAATACCAACATGCTGAATTCTTCAAGATATCTGGATTTCCCAAATGGCAGATGTATGCACTTTAATCATTGATGATAGTCCAATTTAGGGAACATGGTAACCAAGATTTCAAAGTCTAGATAACTCTTTTGAGGCCAGGAATATGAATTTTATTTTTTTAACCTCTGTCTTTGAGTAGTTTCCAGTTTAGACACCACATGATTGTAACATATGGTAAACAGATATATCCGTTTGTTCCTCATTTCCATGCCATTTTGCACTTTTGGTGCTTTTGGACTTTTTGTCCTCTTTTGAGTTCCCCTACATGCCTTCTTTCTGAAATTTTTAATTCAGGATCCTCTATCCATAGTGTCCTTTTGTGTGAGAGATATATTTATTTTTCAGCTCACAAACGGAGAAGAAATTTGGCAATCTTATATGTGCTAATATGCTTCAGTACTTTGCTTTGATACATATTGCTTTTCCGAGGATATTTTGACTCTTGTTTTCCTTTTGGCTTTCAATTCCTGGCATGGAATCATTTAAATGTAATATACTGTTTACCTTTCTTCCTTTCCATGGGTCTTTTGCTGTTACTCCCTAAGACATTTTTAGTGTGAGATGAATGGAGCCTCGAAATAGTATTCTGGACCTTTTGATCCTGAGTTATTTCACAAGGATTAAGTAGGACTTCAATGTGTTCATAACCATTTAGGAAAACTACTAAACTTGAAGAAGTTCTTTCAAACATTAAATAAATTAATAGTACACAGTCTTGTAATCAAATATTTCAGTTAATCCAGAATTCTGATGAACTCCATGCAACCAAAAGTCATGCTTCTTTATTAAACATTACAATCAATCAAACCCTAACTAAAACAAAAACCATTTACTGGTAAGTTCTCCTCCCACCCCTGTAAGTCTTGCAACTTGTAAGTTGAGGGGCCAAGCTTTGCTGCAATTTGGAAAGGGCCTACCCATAACTGTTGAAACTTAGTGTGCTTTCCCTTTTCATCGTGCAGAGGATTCCACTTAAGAACTAGATCTCCTACTTCGAATTCTTTGTTCCTAGCTTTATGCTTATCAAACCAACACTTCACTATTTCCTGTTGATGCTTAAATCTTTCTTTGGCTTTGGACCTAGACTATTGTGACTTCAAAAGATTATAGATTCTGATCTGTAGGATTTCATTATCGGTACCTCTAGATTCCTAAGCTATTATGGAAGATGGTAACAGAATGTTGGGAGGAAGGATAGCTTCTTTTCCATAAACAAGAGTGTATGGTGAGACACCTAAGGAATTCTTGGGTGTAACTCTATCAGCTCAGAGAGCATTAGGTAACGCTAAATGCCAACTTCTATGATTTTCTATTATGGTTCTCTTTAGAATCCTAATCAGATTTTTGTTTGTGGATTCTGCCAAACCATTTCCTTGTGGGTAATAGTTTGTAGAATAATGGAACTTGATTCCTCTTTCATTAGCAAATGCAGTTAATCTAATAGAAGAAAAGTAAGTAGCATTATCAAAAACCAGGTAAATTGGAACCTCAAACCTGGTCATAATGTGATTCTGTAAGAAATCCATGACTGCATCTTCATTTACTTTTCATAACGGAATAGCCTCGACCCATCTGGTGAAGTAATCAGTTGCTGTCAAAATATACTTGTGCTACAAGGAAGAATTTGGGTTTATTTCTCCAATAATATCGATTCCCCATTGTTCGAATGGTTATGATATCATTAATGCTTTTAAAGGCCCTCCTGCTTCAGTTTGTCTTCCAACACCGCTTTGACAAGCATCAAATTTTCTAACATGAGCATGAGCATCCTTAAACAATGTAGGCCAGTAATATCCAGCTCTAAGAATCTTATGTGCTGTCGTATCTCTGGAAAAATGACCTCCAGTAGGCCCATCATGCAATTTTGTTATGACCTTCTTTGCATCTTCATGTTCTAAGCACCTGAGAAAAAATCCATCGTAGTTCTTTCTGAACAATACTCCATCAATTATCTGATATGAAGCTGATTTCAGATGTAATGCTCTTCGTTGTTTGGGACTCCAATGCTCCGGTAAATATCCGTCTTGAAGGCAATGGACTGGGTCCCGGTACCAGGAATCTGGAGCTGTAAACAAAGGACATACATCCACCATATGTAAATCGGCTTCATTATCCCAGTTGTTTTCTTCATTGTTTTGACCTTTAGTCATTAGTTTACACAATCCTTGTCCTTTTACTATGGATGTTGGTTTGAAATCAAGATCATATTCTTGTAAGGTAGTCACCCAGTTGCCTCTTCTTTCTCCTAATTCCTTTTGTACAAAAAGAGATCGTATAGCTGGGTGTGGAACTATTACTTTGGTGCTATTCTTAAGTATATATGATCTGAATTGTTTTACCGCTTTAAAAACTGCATAAGCTTGTTTGTCAACTACTGGATAATTCAATTCAGCTCCCTGCAGACTAGTGCTCATAAATGATATGGGGTACTCATCTCCCTCATCTTCCTTCTGTGTAAGCACAACTGCCAATGAATCATCGGACGAAAAAGTGTACAGAATAAAATCCTTTTTGAAATTTGGACTTTTGAGTGATGGTGCATGAGCAACAGATGTTTTTATCTTATTGAATGCATTCTTCTCCACATCAATCCATTTGAATTGTACACTCTGTTTAACCATTTGTTGCAAAGGTTTGACAATTTGAGCAAAATCTGGTACAAACCTTCGCACAAAATTGATTGTCCCCATAAATGATTGCATTCCCTTTTTATTATGGGGTAAAGGGATATGTTCTATGGATTTAATCCTTTCTGGGTATATGGAAATCCCTTTCTTGGAAACAACATGACCCAATAGCTTTCCTTCTATGATTGCAAACACGCATTTATTTCAGTGAAATACCATATTTCCGACAATGCTCGAAAATTTTTTTAAGATGAAATGCATGTTCCTCTCTCTTTTTGAAAATATTGTGACATCGTCTAGATAAACCACAACACTACGGCCAATCAGACCATGGAAAGCTATATCCATGCCCCCCTGGAAAGTAGCTCCAACATTAATAAGTCCAACGGGCATTATCCTATACGCAAAAGTTCTCCACTTGGTTCTGAATGTGGTTTTAAGCCTATCCTCTTCAGCTATTAATACTTGATTATAACCAGAGAATCCATCTAATAATGAAAACAATTCAGAACCTGAAACCATTTGCGGTATTTTCTCCATGGGTGGGACCGGATAGTTATCTTTATTTGACGCACGATTAAGGTTTCTGAAATCTACACAGAGCCTGATTTCTCCTGACTTTTTCCTTGCTGGCACCAAATTAGAAACCCATTCTGAATGTCTGACTTTGAATATGATTTTAGCATCCAACAATTTCTTTACTTCACTTTGAATTAAAGGTTCCAGCTTAGGATGCATCTTCCTCAAAGGCTGTTGGTAAGGCTTGATTCCAGCTTTAATTGGGATGACATGTTGTATGATCTTTGTGTCATAAGTTTTAAGCTCTTCATAGGTCCAAGCAAACACATCTTTGTACTGTTTGAAAAGACTGATGAACTTACTTCTTTCGCCAGGAGAACAACACTTCCCCAAATTTACATATTTGGGTTCAACTTCAGTCCCCAAATTTATCAGCTCAAATTGTAAGGACGAGCTATGAGTCTTGACATTCGCTGGCTTTCTAAATTTGTTTTCTAAATCAAACATTCATTCCAAAGTCCTAACTCCTTTAGGAATAAAGTTCCCGAATTCTAATTCTGCTTGATGTTCTTCATCATCTATTATTGCTCCTTTGAAAGTCTCATCATTCATCAAACACTCCAAAATTTGCTGATCATCGTCAAAAACCCGTAGATTTGTGATCATATCTGGAACAAAAGGCCTCAAAAAGTAATTCAATAGAGCATCTATTATTTGAAGGTACTAGCCTTGCGGCTGAGGTAACTAGTAAATAAGCTCCTGCATTCTTTAATCTAGGAATGGACACAATATTGAATGTATGAACATTTATAAGAAAATCCCAAACTTCATTTTGGTAAGCTTTCAAATGTGGTGAAATACAGTGTATTTTATTTCGAATTTGCTTAACAACAATTTCAGAATCTCCATATACTTTCAGATTTTTTACTTTTAGTTCTATTGCTTTTTTAAGTCCCTAAACTAGTGCTTCGTACTCGGCTGTGTTATTTGTGCAGTCGAATTCTAATCTACAAGAAAGAAAATGTTTATTTTTTCTTGGATCAATTAGGACACAGCCAGCTCCTGATCCTTCCAATGTTTTAGAACCATCAAAATAAAGAATCCAAAAAATATCTACCTCTACTGAATTTGAATTAAAGACTACATCTGAAACTAGATCTACTATATTTAGTCAATCTCATCAGCCCATGAAAATCGAAGGAGATCGAGCTAGGTATCAGGTATACTGCTGGCTTCTTTAGCTTGGTAATTTCTCAGTTCCAATTCAATGAAATAATTTCCCAACACAGATTTTACCCGTTCATTTTTACCCTCTAACCGAGTGACATTGTATTTCATTTGAGTATCTCTTAATACTTTTATCTGGTTGGGACTTCCCTTATGAGGCAACCACAGATGTGACCAATTGGATGCAAAGTATCCATCTAGCCTTTCCAACCAGTCTTGACTCAAAACCAGTCCATAAGCATCTGGTATGTCTGCTACTACAATGTCAATGTACTGGCATACCCTCTCATTTGCAGATAAGCGAATCAAAACATCTTCCATTTCTCCTATTAATTTTACAGCTGTCCTATCTAATTGAATAACTTGCCAAGTAGATGGTTTAGGTTGACCATTGACTTTCTTGCAGACTGAAAGTGGCATAACATTGACTGATGTTCCCGAGTCCACTAAACAATTGTGCACATTATAGTTGAAAATCTCAAAAGTTAGGAGAAATGTTGGGGTTTTATACTTAGACTTCCCTCCCACCCTTACCTCACCAATTTCTTCCTCAGGTTGGTTGTCAGTGGGAGGCCCCTCTTCTGGTATCTCAAGTGCTTTTAAAATTTTCTCTTTTTGCTGACGTAAATTACACATTTCAAACAATGAGATATTTGCTTTAGCTTTTTTAATGTCTTCCACAATATCATACCCCATCTCAGGTTCTTTGAGATTATTCTTGACATTATCAATATTATCTTCAATAGGCTTAAGAGGTGTGTTGATTTTCTTCGGATCTTGACTTGAAATGGTAAAATCAGGTACTTTAACAATTGCAACGTTCTTCTGTATCTTATTCATGTTTTCTTGAAGTTTCTTAATCTTAGGAAGTATTGACTTATCTTCTTTTAACAAACTCTGACTTCTTGTTGTCAGATTGGTTTCTGGTGTTTCCTCCTATTTCAGAAAATATTCTTCTTCTGTATCAAACATAGAGACACAGTCCCATAAAACTAAAGTATCTTCCTCTTGTTTTTCTGTAGATTGATTATCCTTTTCTTCCTCCTTACCAGTTTCTGTCAGTTTGGAATCCAATAATTGATTCATTACTAATGTCATAGAATTAATCCATTGTGGGCAATTCTTTTCAGAATGAGGCTGTTGATGAAAGGTACAAAAATTATACATGCCTACATCAGTTAAATTCATCGCTACAGGACTGTGTGGAGGAGGTTTAGGTTGATTGTTGTCTTCCCTTTTTTTATAATAAGGCTTATATGATTTATGAGCCTCCTTTTCCTTCTCTAAATCTATCACTCTGTTGGATAAATTTTGCATCATCTTCACCATTCCTTCGAAATCTTGTGACCACTCATCCTTAGGCTTAGTCATTAATAAAGGTTTCTTGTTTTCAAAAGTCTTTTCTTCCTTCTGCATAGGGTAATTTTCTATACTCTCCATCTCAGCCTCTACCTTCTCAGCTTCTTTGTAGGTTTCTGCTAATGTAGGTCTAACTGATCTCTTCGAAAACATGGCTAGATCAGGCCCAAGGGCTGAGGTATAGTATTCAATTAGAGCATTTTCATATGGCTTATCAGTTGCAGTGAAATTGTTTAGGTAAGCAGCAAATCTTTGAGTGAAATTATGCACTCTTTCTTTCCTTTCTTTCTTTAGAGCACATAACCCTTTCATTAAAGCTGCATGAGTTTTCTGGACTGCATATTTACTTCTAAACATTCTCTCAAATGTGTTCCAGTCCATGATTGAATTTGCAGGAAGGGAAAAATATCATGAGGCTGCTTTTCCTTTTAGGGTATGGGGAAACAATCTACACACCACATATTCATGCTCTCCAGCTCGTAGTCCTTCTATATCCAAGTAAAAACTCTGTAAATGATCATCTACCAAAATTCCTTCACTTGGTTCAAACTTAGGTAACATCTTGTCGAAATCTTGAGGCAAATAATGCAAGGGAGGTGTCAAATTTAAAGGCTACTTAGCCCTCCAAGCAGGTTGTGGAGGTGGTTGGTTTGAATTTACATTAGCCATAATTCTGAGTGGAGAATGAGGTTGTGACTGAACAGGGGTCTGTAAAGTTAACAGTAAGGTGAACCTGGATCCAATTGATTTAAAGGTTGGTCAACTTCTTGTAAGGCTGCTTCTACTAGTTCTTCAATATCCTCTACCAGTACTGAATCTTCTAATTGAGAGCGATCTTTCTTCTGATACTCTCTTCTAGGTAGGACATAA
Source organism: Pseudotsuga menziesii (assembly GCA_001517045.1). NCBI lineage: Eukaryota > Viridiplantae > Streptophyta > Pinopsida > Pinales > Pinaceae > Pseudotsuga > Pseudotsuga menziesii. The sequence continues at coordinate 188,477 of LPNX010026808.1, read as the reverse complement.
ATGATAGGTAATCCTCCAATCTTTTTCACATATGCCCTGGTGATTCTTCTTAAATCATCAACCACTTCATTATCGACAACATACAGATACCCTTTCTCTTTATCTTCAGGAGTGGGTTTGTGAAGCAAACTACTTTTAGAACTATCACCGATGGAGTGATTTCGAGGAAGTGGGATTCCTCAGTCAGCCATGCACTGATGGCCCTCCTTCTAGCGCCAAAAACTGTTGAGGCTTGGAAAATTGCAGGTAACAACAGTTACGGATTCTCCCCAATAAACATTCCCAACTAGCCTGTTATTGTTTGGTATGGGGAATCCATTCGGTTTACGGTCCGACTATCATAGGTCAAGCAACAATTAAAATGTTTTACTGGTTACGGCCCGGTCCATTGTGTATATTTTTAGTTTTTATGTTTAAGGTATGATGTGTAAGTGCCTAACTAAAATGCAGACGAAAGAGATAATGAGGAGGGTCACAATGTGATGCGCAGGTTCTTACCTATCGTCTTACCTCTCTCGCATCTCAATCACACACAACAAGAAACTAACTAAGACTACTTATCCTATCCCTAGGGAGCAAAACTATTATTAATGGTGAGTAATGTATTTCAGTGCATGCATTAGGAAATATCACAGATAGTTGTTAATTGTGTCAGAACACATGAACATCAATAGAAATATAAACAACAAGATAGATTATTGTTAATTACAACCCTCATTACTCAAAGTGGAAATTTCACAGAATAAACCAGAGTACATTCATAACATTAAAAGAAATTCAATGAGTTAGAACGTCAAAAACTTCACAACGTAAAAAATAATCTTGCCTAAGTCCACTGCTTGTAAACTTCACAATGTCAAAAATAATCCTTTATCTGCACCTGAACCGTATCAAACTAATTCGATGTCAACTAAAAGAATGAATCACACTATTCCTACTGCTAGTCTTCAAAAACCAAACTTAAAAAGCATTAGATCCTACGCAGCGTTCTTCCTGTCAAACAAAAACCCTAACCTGACCAAAAAAATATGGAAAACCTCCGCCGTCCCATGAAATAAGGTAAGTGCAAGAACAAGGTTTAAAACCCCCTTGGGCGACTATGGACCACCAAAAGAACGGGTGGTGCATACAATGAAACGCTTGTTTGCACCGTGCCCTAATATTTTGTATTGGAGCAAAAACATCCATAACGGCTCAATCAATCACGTAGACTTAAAAATGCTTCGCTAAAGAAACCGGCACACGGCTAAGCTCTTCACCCTCAAGTAAAACATCATGCACACCACAAAGACAAACACTCTTTATGTGGACAAACCTAACTCACGTAAAACCTACGTAGGGAAAACCTAACCTGGGAAAAACCAACGGTTCCAAATCGACTAATAAAAACCAAAACAACAAGGCATTGATTCACCTACCTGGAAAACAATAGTGTAGTCGATGGGATGGCAAAATATCCACGGTAGCAATGCTAGCGAATCAAGTTCGGACAGTTGAGCACGTGAATCGATGCAAACGACAAGGACTGGAGCAAACGATGAGTTCAAATATGGATAAAAAATAAAATAACGCTCCCCTCCTTATATATAAACTTCGGTGGAAAGTGTCAGTGGGACAAAACCCTATCGGCAATCAAACGCTAAGTCAATCGAAAAAGAAGTTTGGATGGCAGCCGCAACAACGCATGCAAAAAAAACTACGGACCTGGGTGACTTTTAAAAACATCGGTCATCGGAAGCTCTAAGCACTAAGTGCAGAACTTTCATACTGAACATCCTCCGCAGTGTTGGCAGCAAAAAATACTATCCTCATGACTTCATTCATTCTAACGTGTGTCAGAGATCGAAACACCTAAACCCTATGGCATCGGTGAGGAAAAGCACTAAGTATCAGAACTTCAAAACCAAACATCCTCCGCAGTGTTGGCAGCGTAAAATGTATTATTGTGATTCCACTTTAATCTTTTTAAAAAAGTATCGGAACTCGGAACTTTTAAGTTCTAAAACATCGCTGAGGAAACAAATAACTTTTGGAACGTTCATCACCCGCCTCTCGCAACGTCGACAACCTAAAAAACTAGTACTCTGGTTCATTGTTGTAGAACATTCCAATAGCGAAAAAAAGTCATTAGCAATCAAACGCTAAGTGTTAAGCTTGAAAAAATAAAATGAAAAACAAAAAGAATCCGTGGGTTTCGACGTATCGGCTAGGGAAGTATGAATTATTTCCGACAGGGTAGACCATTCAACTTCCGCAACGTTGGAAAGACAGTTTAATATGGTTTTGATATCAGAAGGATAGCCAACTAATCTTCCGATACAAAAAATGAAAAGGATCAAGTTTTACGCAAAAATCTGAACTTCACGGCAGCTTTAGTGAAACCAAGCAATCCTAGGCTAGATCTAATAAAAGCAAATCAAAAGGAGGGCCCTAAAGTTTAAAATTTTGGGGAAAAAGGTTGCAGCTGCAACACACCTGCATTTAATGATTGGTGGTTGGGGCGTGTAATAAGGCACATGGTTGAAAATATGAAATCTAGCAGAATTTGGTAGCTTACTAAACTTAGGTTTATTTTTAATCCCCTTTGATCCCCTTTTCCTCTTTCCCTCTAGTGGACTCACAACCCTTCTCATGCTCTTAGCATCCAACCTTGAACCTTTATGTTAAATATTTTGAAATAATATTTACATATCTTATATAACCATGGCAAGCATACATCATGGTATAACAGAAATATCTTTATTGAAGTACATGCCTGGAAATTCACTAGTTAGGACTTGGCCTTGAGATCTGCACAAGGAATCAATACAATATATTTATATCATATACACATTGGTTATTTTTTTACTCTCATCATTATATCCACTTATCTACAAGTTGAGCTAGAGCATCCAAAGGGTCAAAACTGGGATATTGCATTCCCCTCCCCCTTGGAATTGCACTATCCTCGATGTACTCACAATCAAAACAAATGGATATGACACCTTCATGGCATCATCCATATCCCACATATCCTCATCTAAACCATAGTGATTGCATTGAAACTTTGCTTGATTGTTGGATCAATTTCAAAGTAATGTCTCTTTCCTATTAAAGACACACAAGGAGTCTAGCTATAACTCTCCCTCTGTTTCCACCTAGATACAACCTAATTAATCACATGATTAGGATCATATACATAATTCTTAATCAAAGAAAGATGAAAACATCATGAGATTTAATGTTAGCAAATAATGCAATTTTATATGCAACTTGCCCTATATACTACAACCATGACGGTGTCATGTTGCTTCATTATCTTTGGAAACCATGTAATAAAATCCATTGTTATCACTTCCAATTTTCCTTTGGGAAGTGGAAAGGGTTGTAGCAAACCTATTGGATGTTGATGATTATCCTTAACCTATTGGCATTCTATACATATTGAAATGCATTGCACAATATCTTTCTTCATTTAGGGACAAAAATATTGCTTTCTTGCTATATAAATAATTTGCTTGTAGCATGGATGACCTGAATGTGGATTCTTATGATTTTCATCCATGATGATGTTTCACCACTCTATCAAATTGGAAATATGAATTGTGTCCTTGTATATTATAATTTCATCATCACTGAAATGATAACCTTCATACTTCTAGTTTGGTTCCTCTTTTTTTAATCCTTCTTTCACTCAAACTCATCATTGAGATGATAATCTTCATACTTCTATTTTGGTTTCTCTTTTTGTAATTCATCTTTCACTTTGACACAATGTTCATTTGCATCAAGAGATTCTCTCAATTTGTTCTTCAATTTAGATTTGTAGTTGTTGATAGCTACCACATGCATCACATGCATTTTCCTACTTAAGTCATTTGCAACTCAGTTCTCTTGAGATCCACACCAAGAATCCATACACACACATTTACATCATTTACACATGAGATCATCTATTTAAGCTTGCATGGATTGACTCCTATCATCATAACCACATTATTACAATTTAAACTAATCTAATACATTATAGGGGTGAAAGACAAGGAATTACATTTACACCACCCTTGGAATAGTATCAATCTCAGTGCAACTTAAGATCGTAACAAAATGGATATGTCTACTTCATGGCATCTTCTAGCTCCCATGTGGAGTCACTAGGGCCAAAGTGATTCCATTGCACCTTTACCTAATAGATCAGTTTTAAAGCAATGCTACTTTATTATAAAGGAATGGTTTTGTTTAGAGCCCTCCCATTGTTCCACCAGGATCACAACTCAATCAATCATGTGGTTTGGATCATGTGCATATTTCCTATGAAATGAAACATGGAAAATATTGTGACCTTTAATGTTAGAAAACAATGTAAATCTATATGAAGATGGCCCTATCCTATAAAGGACTTTAAATGGACCAAAATATCTAGATACCAACTTGGTACAAGTTCTAATCTTCAAAGAGCTCTTTCTTGGCTTCATTCTTAGGAAAGAATGATCCCCAACATTTAATTACTTGTTCATTTTGTTCTTATCTACATAAAATATTATGCTTGACTTGGGATTCCTTCAAGCATGTTTGACTCTAGCAATTTATTATTCCATTTCCTTCCTCATTTTCAACCCAAGCATACTTTTATTCCCTACATTATAAAAAATCACTAGAGTCATGCATTTTCTGTCACACAATTCATCCAATGGACTCATTACCAATGATGGCCATTGATATATGAAAACTCCACTAAGTACAAATAATCATCCCAGTTGGACAGTTTATCCATCACATACATATGGAGCATGTGTTCAATCACTTGATTCACTCTTTTGGTATGCATGTCTATTTGCGGATGGTAAGCAATAATAAAATCCATCTTGATGCCCAAGTATTTTGAAAGGCTCATAAAAATTGGAAGTAGACTTTTTATGCTCACCTTCAATAATTGCATTAGACATCCCATGTAGTTTGAAGATCTCCCTGATGAATGTCTTTGAAATGATAAAGGCCTTATGAGTGGATTTATTAGGAATAAAATGAGATACCTTGGTCAATTTATCCACCATAACCATGGTAGAATCATTTTTTCCTCATGATTCTTGGCAATTTGGTAATAAAATCCATTGTTACTACCTCTCATTTCCATCCTAGGGGTGGAAAAGGTTTTGAAAATCCCATTGGATGTTGATATTTTACATTGACTTAACTGAGAATCCATACATCTAGCATATTATTTAGCAATATCTTTCTTGATCCCATGCCAAAATTATTGCTTCCTAGTTTTAGCAATCATTTTATGGTCACTCGGATGGTGAAAAGGTGGCATTTTATGTATCTCATCATTGAGTGTTTTTGTAAACTCTAGAGAGTTGGGAATATACATTCTTTTTTGGTAAATAAGAAGTACACCATCATTCAAGTGATGGTCTTCATTCTTCTTCTATAATTTATCTTTTTGCAATCCATCATTCACTTGGGTGTAGTGCTCGTATTCAACAAAGGAATCAATAACTATATTCTCCAAATCTTATTTTCAAATGCTAACAATGGCTACAACAACTTTCTTTTGAGTGAATCAACAACTTTGTTCTCTTTCCCTTTTATGTGTTTGATCTTAAAGTCAAACTCACAGAGAAATTCCAATCACCTTGCGTTCTTGGAATTCATGTTTGGTTGGTCAAATAAATACTTCAAGATGTTGTGATCGGTTCTAAGCTCAAATCTCTTTCCCATTAAGTAGCGTCTCCATATTATTAAAGCATGCACTACTGCAACAATTTCCAAGTCATGAGAAACATAGTTTTTCTCAGGTCCCTTCAATTTTTGTGACTTATAACAAACTACATAGTTATCATGAATTAGAACTCTACCAATTCCTTCAATGCTTGCATTAGTGCACACAATACAATATTTATGCAGATCTACAATTTTCAAAATTGTGGCACTCGTAAGAATTTTTTCAATATTCAAAATTGTGGCACTTCTAAGAATTTTTTCAATGGTTAAAAGCTTTCCTCACATTAATGGGATCATTCATACTTATTTCCTAGCTTTTGCAAATAAGTGGTTGGGTAAAAAATTATAGAAAATCCATGTCCAAATCTTTGATAATAACCAGAAAGACCCATAAAGGATATTACATATGTTACATTTCTTTGTGCGGGTCAGTTCCTCATGGTCTCGATATTTTTTTGGATCAATTAATATCCCCACATAAACAATGCGACCCAAATAATGATTCCATTTTTTATTTTATTTTTATAAAAGTCACATTTTGTTGGCTTTGGATACAAATTATGATCTCTTAGTACTTGTGAAACCATCCTCAAGTGACTCTCATGTTCTTACTCAATCTTTAGAGGAAGTCAATACCATCCAAAAAATAAGTACAGGCTTGTCCAAATTGTCATGTCTTTGAATACCTTGGTGACTCTTAAGGCAATGGGGGATAAAGTTCCTTCTCCCCAATACCACTTTGTCATTCTGCCATTCTAAATTTCTATTACAGAATTTACTAACATAATTAAATATGTTGAATTTTAGTTTCTTTAATACTCTTGCACATAAGATAAACCTTGCTTGATTTAACATAAGCACATGCATTCAATCTTGCATTAACATTTGAACATAAAAACTAAATAATAATGAACATGAATAGACTCATTCTCATGCTACTCATAGGCATCCAAGTTAATAATTCAAGTTGGGGCATTTCATTCAATTCAATATAAATTAATAATAATTCATAACACACAAATTTTGCATATTCATAAACAACAATAAACACTTATATTTTAACTGATGTTGCCTTTGAAACTAGCTATGAACGAGAAACGTTCCACCTAATCGAAGGCACTTTGTCCAACACTTAAATTTTCTACTGAGAGGCCAACCCCAAGTTGGTCTATGTTTTCCATTGAGGGAACTACTTAGGGTCAATCATAGCCATAGACATAATGACACACACATGCTAAGCCAACACACAATTAGGTTTATTAAGCATGCAAAGGGACAAAGAAGGAGAATGTTAAGCTAATGAGACCATCCACAAAGCTACAAACATATCAATTGTCTCCATCCATCCTTAGTACCCACATTACCTACCACACCCAACACAAGAAAGGTCCCCTTCTTTGCTAGGCATTCCCTCAAGTGCCCCCTTTCCTCCAGTGTTATTCAGGGGGGCATAGAAAGGCCCAATATGCTAATCTTCAAATATTTATTGCCTTCATTGGTTGTATCAAGCAATTCAAACCTCTAGTCTCTCTAAGACTTCGATTTTATGATTTCTAGCCACACTAATTTTGGCCTCGAAATTCAATTTCCAGGATCCCAAATATGGGTTTTCCCATGATCTTTTGGGTTTTTGACACCTTCAAATTCACATCAGGATTGGTATTTATAGATCTCCTACTAGATTTCCCAACCAACATGAATTTTTGGGTTTTTTTAACACTCTAAAACTTGGCTTTTTCCTTTGGTTATGATTTATGTTCTTTTCATTGCTGTGAATGCATAGCTTGATGGAAAACAAATTGGAATCCGATTGCCAAACAATGGAATTGGGGATGAAAAGAAAAAAATTATCATGAATGAAATTGACTTCTAGGTACAAAAACCTAAGCTCATACTCAACCATACAAATTATTGAGTTCATCCCATGCTCCATTAAATTCATGAGTTGATTTCTCAGTAGTCTTCTTACAACATAAATAAATATCATCAAGGAAGTCAATATGGGTGGTTTCTTACCATTAATGGCATACAGGTTCTCAATATGATAGTTGGAAATAGGGGATTTAATCCCACACACCCCTCTCCTCTCCCTATAGATAACATAGCCCCTCATTTAAGTTGCTTCCATAGCCAACTCTTAGACTTTCATTTGCATTATAAATATTTACATTGTTTTTACATTTTTCCATGGATTACTAGCACATGTCCACAAAATGTAAAATACCCACCTTTATTAAGTTGAGCATTCACCAGTAGGGCCTTGGACTTGAAATCCATACTAGGAATCATACATCGCATATTTACAACATTTACGTATCAATCCAATACATCCTAGGAGTTAAAAATGGGGTATTACTTTCCCCTCCCCCTTAGAAAAACACCATCCTTGGTGTTCTCAAAACTAAACAAAAACGGGTATGACTCTCGCATGGCATCCTCCAGCTCCCATGTAACCTCATCGATACCAAGGTGCTTCCAGTACACATTTACCTGTCCAATGGATCATTTCTAGAGCAATGCTACCTTCTTGTCGAGGATGTGAATAGGTTTCACTTGGAACTGTCCCTCGGGTTCCACCTGAATCACATTCCAACCAATTACGTTATTAGGATCATGTACATACTTATTAAGCAAAGAAACATGAAAAAAATTGTGAACTCTCATGTTAGCAGATAATGCAATCCTATTCGCAATTGGGCCTATCCTATCGAGGAATTTGAATGGCCCATAGTATCTTGGTTCCAACTTGGCACAACTTCCCAACTTTAGAGAACTTTTCTTTCGATTCACTCTCAAATAAATATGATCCACAACTTTAAATTTCTTGTGTACTCTTTTCACATATGCGTAATTTTTTTGCTTATCCTGAGATGACTTTAAATTTTGCCCCATCTTAACAATTTCTTGTTCAATTTCCTTGAGCACTTATGGCCCAACCACTATCCTATTTACCAGAATATCCCATCTCACTAGAGTTCTACATCCTTTTTCATACAATGCCTCAAATGGACTCATTCCTAATGATGGTCGATGTCCATTATTGTATGTAAATTCTACAAAGTGTAGGTAATACTCCCACTTGGATGGCTTATTCATCACATACATCCTTAACATATCCTCAAAAACTTGATTCACCCTATATGTTTGGCCATATGTCTAAGTATGATACAATGTACTGAAATTTTTGTTAAGTTCTTAATTCCTAAAATAACCCTTTTCAAAATTGTATGTCAACATTGCATCTCGATCTGATATTATTGCTTTGGGTAACCCATGCAATCCAAATATCTCCTTCATGAATATATTCGTTATGTCACTTAATTTATGAGTGGACATGACTAGAATAAAATGAGTTTCCTTTGATATCTTGTTCACCACAACAATGATTGAATCATTCTACCTTATTGTCATATGCAAACCTATTATAAAATCCATAGAGATTACTTCCCACTTCCATTCCAGAATGGGTAAAGGATGCAACCGTCCTATTGGATATTGAAGCTCTTCATTGATTTGTTGACACTTTTAACACCAATAAATGTATTATGCTACATCCTTATTCTTCCCATTCCAAAAGTATTGTTTCCTTTATGTTGTTATTGTCTTTTGATATCCTGGATGTCCAGAGTATGGCATTTGATGAATTTAATCCAATACCGCACCTTCTTGAAATTTTCACAATTTGGAATATGAAATATGTGTTTATAAACAAGAATATCACCTTCTTTGAGTTGATATCCTTCACACTTTTTATCTAATTTACCTTACTACAATTTAATTTTTACTTGAAGGTAAGTCTCATCTTTATTTCAGGCTTCAAGAATTATTGTTCTTAAATTTGATTTGAACAAACTTAAGGCTGCTACAAGAAATTTATACTAAGGGAACTACAACCATGTTCTCTTTTCCTTTTACATTTTTTATTTAAAAATCAAACTCACGCAAAAATCTAGCCATCTATCTTTCCTTGCATTTAATCTTGGATGATAAAACAAATACTTTAAGCTCATGTGATCCATTCTAAGCTCAAATTTTCTTACTAGCAAGTAATGCATCCACATCTTGGGGTGTGTACTATGGTTTATAGTTCTAAATTGAGTTGCACAATTCCTTTCATGCTCTTTTAATTTTCTAGACTCATAGAAAATCACAAAGCCTTCTTGCATAATCACTCCACCTAGTATTTCAATGCAAGCATTTATGCATCCTACAAAATCCTTCTTTGGATATACAATGTTCAAAACAAGGGCACTACTAAGTAATTTATTCAATCACTGAAAGCTTTCTTCACATTTTTCATACCATACAAACTTTACATTTTTACACATGTAGCGATATAATTTGACGAGCAATCTTGGAGAATCCCTCAATGAACTTTCTAGAGTATCTTGCAAGACCCATAAAAGATCTAGATTCTGTGACATTCTTTGGAGTAGGCTGATCCATTATGGCTTCAATATTATTTGGATCCACTGCAAATCCTTATTTTGAAATAACATGACCCAAAAATTGTATCCTTATTTGATAGAAGTCACACTTTCTTAGATTTGCATACAATTTGTGCTCTCTAAGAACTTGCAATATCATTCTTAAGTGATCTTGATGCTCTTATTTAATTGCATGTAATCAATACCTTGCCTTAAAGTCCCGTCTTTATTCTTAAAAAATAATACAGGTTCTCCCCAACGAGACACACTTCGTCTAATATACTTCTTATCCATTAACTCTTGTAGTTTCGTCTTTAACTCTACCAATTCTGGTGTGGTCATTTTATAAGGAGCTTTAGAGACCAAGGATGCCCTTGGGACAAGATTTATTGTAAAATCAACATTCATTTTTTGGTGGTATTCCTGGCACTTCATTTGAAAACACATATTTTAACTCTTGTAACAATCGGTAATCTTCTAGCTTTACAAATGTGTCCTCTAATGAATTTGAAATATGGACTACATATAGCTGACAACCTTTCTTGTAAAACTTCCTTAACTGCAAGGTTGAAATCTACCTTACTGTAACTTGCTTGGGAATCCCTTTCACCATTATTGGAATTCCCTCTTCGTCCATGCATTCAAAGACCTTTTCATAGCAACCTACATTCGCTCTATGCTTTTCCAACCAATCCATACCAATAAGAGAATCATAACATCCTAATGGCAGGACATTCAAATCTACTTTTGTGAGGAGTATGCTCAACTATATGGAACATTCCACGCTACTTCACTCTCTTTTATTTTTTGTTCCTATGGCTAACTAAACTAGCCAAGATTTATCATGCTTCACTTTTTCAAGAGAAAAACATTCAACCACTTTTGGAGTAACAAAACTATGAGTAGATCACAGGTTAATTAAAACATAAATAGATTTCTTAGTAATCCTACCTTCAACTTCCACTACTGATGATTGATGGTTTTCCTAATGGTCATCCAATGTTGCATAAATTTAGGGAGTTCCCCTTACCACATCCTCCAATTAACAACTTCTTCTAAGTTATGCAAGCCTCAGGGGTTCTCTCTTCGATGTGTACCATCTTTAAGAATGTGGTTTTTTCCACATCCCCAACACTGAAGTGGTCCTTTTGGTCCTCTTTTTGCTGCTACTACTAGCTTGTCTCTGCTTCATGCTTGCTGACCTTGTTGGAAATTCCTTGACTAAGTTCTAAATGGTAGAGGCTTGAATACACTTTTCCTTTGGTCAAATATTCCCTTTGGCTTCCCTTTACATGTTGGATGAACTTCACATTTTCCTTTCCTTTGCTCATAGCGATGCATTTCTATTATGATGGCTTCATCAAGGATCGGTGGATTAACAAACTCAATCATGTATTTGTACTTCTAGGTCAGAATTCCAAGGAGGCTCTGGATTTTTACCCATTCATCTTTTATGTAATATACATACCTTGATAGTTCCAAAAGTTTATGAACATTTTCCTCCATGGATTTTTGTCCCAAATTTAGTTCATTGAACTCCTTCCTCTTGTTATGATAATACTTGACAGATAGGTATTTTTCCTTGAAATAATTTTTAAATTACTTCTAGTTGATCCTTCTTTCTTTGATTCCCTTTAGTTGCAAGAGGTTCTCCCACCAAATTGAAGCTCGACCATTGAGATTGTAAATAACAATTATGGCCTTTTCATTTCCTAAGTAATCATGAATATAAAAATATTTATTCTTCCCAAGAATTCGTGCTTCGACTTCCTGACCTATCCTACTGTCTCCATTAAATGTTGGTGGCCTTGCCTTTCTGAATTCTCCTTGTGGGATCATTTTAAAGTCCTTCTTCTTTCAAATCTAATGGAAGTATGCTTTGGGATACTTCAAGAACCTTGATAATCACATGACCTACTAGTAGAATACCTTGACAAGGGTACCTTATATGTGTTGCTCAGAGAACCCTTTCTTGGAATTAGAGTCCTATTTCTAGTGCGATTTTTGGAGCGAATTTCTACACTTCTTCTTCCTTGACCAACATTGCTTTGATTAGATCCAAGATGATCCCTCTATTGAATATCGGTGAGGCTCTTAAGGATGGTAGCATTAATCTGGTTCTGTTCTTCTTGAACCTTGATCAACCTCTCATTGGAACTTCTCATTGTTTCAACCAAATTTTGTAGAGTGATATGCTCTCTCCTCCCATTGGATTCTATCGACATTTCCCTATTTCATATTTTTCTCCTAGGACATCCTCATCATATTCATAGGGCTCATGGGCATTATTCATGGTGATAGTCTTCTTAGCCCAACCAAGACCAAGGATTTCTAAATTATAAAATACTGAGTACTGACACTTAGTTATTCTTGATATGATAGTGAATCTACAAAATTATTCATATAACACATTTATTAGCTTCATCACATTCCTAAAAATTCACAAAATTAAATTTCATGCATTCTAAAAACTACCCCATTATGAAAATTTTGTTGGATCAAGGTTATAGGCCATTTTTTTCATTTTTTTAGAAATATGTGGAATTCGATTTCATATTCTGATTTTGCACCATTGTTCTCCAATGGATAATATTTCCTACACCTATCTCCATGCTTCATTTTTATCTCATTGCTGAAAGTTACAACCTTCCAAAATTGTTGGTTTTGCTGAATTTTGCACTTTTTCTACAAGTGCAATTATCTTTGGAGACCAACTTCAACCACTTGTATAAGAAAATATACAGAGAACTAGAATTTTTATTATTATCGGGCACTGTAAGTATGTATAGCAATTATCACTCAACAACTTTGAGACCTCTGATTCGATGCTCTAGTCAAATTCTATAAAATTATGGAATTGACTACTTTTCACTTTTGCAATTTTTCCCAAACTTAGAAAAACTAGCTATCTCCCAAATCAAGAATTTATAGAAAAAAATCATCTATCAAAAGTTGTTTGTTTTGATGAGTAGGTAAAATGTCAAGTTTCAACATCTAGAGTTACGTTTCCCTCATGCAAGCTTTATGAAATCCCCCATAAGTGTTTTAGAATAGTGGATTTTGTCCTTCTTTGACACCCTGGTTTCACACCTTTTGGAATTTGGATCCGATCTTTCATAGTTATCTACATGTCTAGTCCAAAATTGTACCATATCAATTTCAACCCAAACAAGACCCTCATCTGGGCTTTGGACATGGATCTATAAAAGTCATTATTTCAAGTTTTTTTCCAAATCAAAATATGATGGGCTTGGGCCCCTCACTGATATTTCAGTGACCTTCACCAATGGCATCCCAATGCCTATGGTCTCATCAAATTTTGAGCTAAAATTCTCTTGTTATGGCCAAAAAGGGTTTCAATATCTAGACTTTTTTTTCCTAAATCTTTTCTAGTTTTCTATCTTGGGATTAGTTTGGTCATATCGACCTTTCCCAAAATTCCATCGAAGTAAACCTCGACAGATGGGTGCCAATTCTAAATCTTCGATACCCTATGGGTGACTTGTTCCTTGAGAGACAATTATGCAACCTCGATGGATGTGCACAAACGAAAACCACATACTCATGGCATCTTGTGGAGATTCTATGGTATGAGACAAATTAGTGTCTACATTTCGAGCCATCTTTGGCTCATCTTCAACATGAGGATGTCTCAATTGAATACCACCAACACTAGGATGATCCACAACATTGGTCAAATCACAGGGAGAAGACTCCAAATCGTTATCATCATGCGCTTCCTTCTAGCGTCGCCCAATCAGATCGCAATGAACATGTACCTTCAAATCATGATAGCTTACATATACATCAGGTTATAGAATCAGTTGAATGACATGATCCATATCAAGGGTAAAAATGCAGAGACCAACCTCCTCTAGATCCCGACCAGCTAGCTCATCCTTCAAGCCACGCTCACCAACAACAATCATAATCGTTGGAACCAAGAAATATATCAAACATCATTCAACATAAGGTTCAACACGCAGGAAACCACGATCAACCTACAAGCAGCCATGCACATCTACACACTGAAAACCAATATTACAAAACCACGTCAAGAGACTCCAATTGGTTGGTCGTTAACCTCTCTAACACTGAGCTTAAGACACCTTCCCGAACACTTTTGAACAAAGTTATCAATTTTGCGATTGCTCCCAAAAAGATTCCTGGGGAAGATAACATTTGCAGCATAGAAGAAAGCATTAGACACCTTCTTGAAAACGAAGTTGAAGAGGTGCATCATAACTGTTCTCTTACCCTAAGGAAAGCTAAACCACAAAAACCCAACATCACCAATGAAGAATATAAGGCCCTTAAGGAACTCAGAAATAATGATCAAATTGTCATCTTGAACGCAGATAAAGGAGGAGCTACAATTATCCTCAACAAAGAATACTATCTAGAAAAGATGAAATCCCATTTGGATCTAAGTGGCTATTATAAAAACTTAATAAGAATCCTCTCGGTCGCATTACGAAAGAAGTCACGGAGACCATAAAGAGATCATCCATAGATGATGTAATAAAGAAAAAACTCCTTACTTCTGATCCATTGATTCCAAGGATATATGGACTCCCCAAGATCCACAAACCTGGTATTCCTCTTCGACCCATAGTAGATACCATAGGCTCCCCTACCTACAGGCTTACCAAATTCCTTGCAAGCAAATTAAAGTCATTGGTAGGGAACACAAGCTCCTTTATCAAAGACTCCTCATTCTTTATTAAGAAAATTAAAGACCGACATATGGATGAGAAGGAGCTACTCCTGAGTGATGGCGTATCCCTCTTCACAATGATCCCCATAAACGAAGCAATCAAAGTCATTGAGGACCTAACTGACCAAGAAATAACTGAGCTAGTAGGCTTATGTCTTAGATCCACCTTTTTCAGCTTTCAAGGAGAAATTTACGAACAAACTTATGGGGTTTCCATGGGCTCTCCCCTCTCACTGATTATAGCCAACTTGTTCATGGAAAACTTTGAACAAAAATTTCTAAGCATGGCACAACCAAAACCTGAGTGGTGGTCTAGGTTTGTGGATGATACATTCATAACATGGGCACATGGTAGAGAGGATATGGTCAAATTTGTGGACCATCTTAACAAACAATTCGACTCCATAAAATTTACATTAGAGATGGAGAAGAGTAATTTCCTTCCCTTTCTTGATACATTGGTCATTAGAAATCAAGACCGGGGCATATCTCATAAATTCTATAGAAAGAAAACCCACACTAAGCAATATCTCCACACTCTCTCTCACCATCATCCACAACAAAAAAATAGGATGCCTAAACACAGTGATCACCAAGGCCATAAGGATTTTAGATATACAACACATAAAAGCCGAGAAAGAACACTTACATAATAATGTTTTCCTAAGTAATGGCTATGACTTAGCTCAAATCATGAGAGATTTTTCCAAAACTGAAAAACCAAAAGATTACCTAAAAGAAAAGAAGGTGGGAGAACACAAGGCTTTTCTTCCATACATACAAGGAGTACTAGACAAGATAACAAAATAGTTAAAGAAGAAAAGTATTGACTCTATGTTCTCTCCCCTTAATAACATCAGAAAACTCTCGAGATCGATTAAATACCCCATAGATCCATCCCTTAAAAGGGGGGCTTACATGATTCTGTGTGACTGCGGGAAATCCTACATCGGTGAAACATGGAGATCCATTCGAACCATGGTTAAAAAACACAACACTGACATCTGTCTAGATAGAACACATAAATCTGCTTTGATGGAACACTCTCATGGCACAAAACACCCAATCAGGATACAAGACATGAAAGTTCTTGCTCAGGTGGATAATTGGCCCTTAAGAAGAATTAGGAAGGCTATCAAAATTGTAACAATCCATAATTACTTAAACAGAGATGATGGCCTAGCCATCAACGAGTTGTGGTTTCCGAACCTCATTAAATTAAACCAACCAATAATCACCAAATTAATTAATAAACATTAAGATAATAATTAATAACGCAAATTAATAAAACCTATAAAAACTAACATAAAACCTAAAAATTTAAACAACTTATAAACTATAAACTTAATTTAATAAAAAACATTAAAATTAACATATAAATTAAAAACATTTAATATAACCTATAATCAATACATATATTAACTAATATAGTCAACAAAAAAATATAATATTAGATAAGAAAAAAAATATAACATAAGATAATATAAATAATAATAGGTTAAAAACAAATAAAATACAAATTATGATAAAGTTTTAATAAACTATAATAAAACATACATTCATATAATTTAAAATTATATGATATCTAATAAGTAATTAATAAAACAAGGGCTTTTTTAAACATGGGATAATAAAATTAAGAATAACATACATTATAATAATTAAAACTAAAAAAATTAGTATTTTAAAAATAAAACAATTTGAAATTAAAATTTTAGACATAGGATAATATAATAAAATTAAGAATATTATGAAATTAATAAAAATAATAATAATAAATAATAAATTTATAGATATTTATAAATGAATTTAAAACTAGATGAAATATAATAAACCTAAAAAATACTATAGTTGGCTACTTATGGATTGTTTTATATTTATAAGAATTGGAGGTTTAAAGATCCTCTCAGGTATCAATCTTGTCCTGAAGATGAGCCAAGGATGGCTCGAAACAGAGACACTAATCTATCTTAGACCGTAGACTCTCCACAAGATGCCATGAACCTCTACTGTGGATTCTCATCCAAAACCACTGCTAACCACAAACTCCCCTTAGTGGCCCCCATGGACTTCTTCTCCACCACACCCATGGACTTCTTTCTAAAACACCCATAGAATTCCCTTCGTAGAACCCCTATGAGCCTCTCTTTGTGATGCTCATAGACCTCTTCTTTGCTCCACCCACGAACCTTTCATTGTAGCACCCACATACGTCTTCTCCATGACACCCCACGCACTCTTTTGGACTTATTCTTCACTACACCTGCAGACTCTTCTATGTGGCTCCCGCTCAAACTTCTATTCATGTTACCCTTTTGGACCTCTCTCCTCTATGCCCATGGAATTATTCTTTGTTGCGTCCATGGACCTTCTTTCGCAACACCTATAGACTTCTTCTCTACGACACCCCATAGACTCCTCTCTATGGACTCCCGCAGAGTTATTCTTCATCGTGCACACCAACTCTTCTCCACGACTCCCACATAGACTTCTCTTCGTGGTACCCCTACAAACCTCTCTCTGTCATGCCCCCAGATTCTGTATGTCGGCTACCTGCACGCCCTTTTGGTGTGGATCGTCTATGTCACACCCCTCTTTCCCACATAGCACGAGTGGGGTCCACCTCAAATTTCCACAAAATTTTAGAATTTTGTAATTGCACAAAATTTTAATTCGATAATAAGAGAAATTATTTTGAAATTAATTCGAAATTACTTTTGGCACCTTATCCGTCACAACATAACCTGATTTATGTAGATGCATTTCTAACTCCTGCCTGTAAGTGTGGATTTTATGTCCCATACAGTTATGGTGCTACAACCAAGAGACCTAATACCACTATGTCACGTCCCTCGATACCTTAGTGACTCTCAAGGCAGCGTGGGACAAAGTTCCTTCTCTCAAATATCACTCTGACCTTCTAAATTTCTCTTACAAAATTTACTAACAAAATTAAACATGATGAATTTTAGTTTCTTTAATACTCTTGCACATAAGAGAAATCTTGTGTGATTTAACTTAAGCACATGCGTTCAATCTTGCATTAACATTTCAACATAAAAATCAAATAATCACTCATACAGATAAACCCATTCTCATGTTATTCATAGACATTTAATTTGATAATTCAAGTTGGGTCATTTCATTCAATTCAATATAAATTAATAATCATTCATAAGGCACAAATTTTGCGTATTCATAAACAATAGTAAAAATGGGCACAATTAGAGAGATTTTGAGGTAAAAATGGGCATTCTAAGAGATGCATTCAAAAATTATGTGATATATTAAAAAATTATCATTTGGGTATTTTATGGGGTAGGTATATATGACAACTCACCTCCTACACTACATTCTATGCACAATCAAAATAACCATGATTAAGTGACATTTCAAAATTGACTAGAAATAAATTAATAAAAAAACTACATTGTTGTGACTAAAATTCAATTGTAAATTCCAAAAAATAGAGTGTCCTTTCACTTTTATATGCATTAAACTTAGAAATGAAATTAAATAATAAAAAATACATTATATTGAAAAAACATTTTTTTTATGAGAATTTTTAATTTAAATTTATTTTGTGTGTTTAATATATATATATATATATATATATATATATATATATATATATAATTTGATATTAAAAACATAAAAATGCATAAATATAATATTTACTTGTATTGTTTCTTAAAAAAAGTATGAAATGAAAATAATATTATGTTATGAAAAAAGTTAGAAAACCTTCATTATGAGTACTTGATTTGAAAAAGATAATAATATTATTTTATTATGAGTACTTTACTTGAAAATGACAATAATATTATTTTATTAAAAGTGTGAAAGGACATTCATTATAATTACGGACATTCATTATGAACTCAAAGCAATAGCATGGTTAACTAGGCTTTCCATCCACCATTGAAAATGTGACAAATAAGCCAACAATGCCACCTCAACCATGGAGGATGACGTCATTCTTTAAAATGTGACTGTTTGATTTTTAAAGTACTTATTTATTTATTTTGATGTCCATTTTTTACCTCAAAATTTCTCTAATTGAGCTGAAGTTGTCAATGAAACTAGCTATGGACAAGCAACATTCCACCCAACTACAGGCACTCTATCCAACACTTAATATTTTTACTGAGAGGCCACCCCTCAGCTAGGTTATGTTTTCCTCTGAAGAGGGATCTACTCATGCTCACTCACAACCATAGACATAATCACACTCATGCTAAGCCAACACACAACTGGGTTCATTAAGAAAGTAGAGGGACAAAGATGGAGAATGCTAAGCTAGTGAGCTCATTTACAGAGCTACAAGCATCTCAATTGGGTTCAACTAGCCATAGCACCCACATTACTTACTACACCTAACACAAGGAAGGTCTTCTTCTCTGCTACACAATTCCTTAGGTGCCCCCTTCCCTCCAGTGATATTCAAGGGGACATAGAAAGGTCCAAGCTACTAAACCTTTAGAGATTTCTTTACTAAACCTTTAGAGATTTCTTGCCTTCATTGATTTTATCAAGTAGTTCGAACCTCTGTTCTCTCTCTGACTTTAATTTCCTCTTGATTTTTTTAAAAAATTTCTGGCCACACTAATTTCAACCACAAAATTCAACTTATAGGCTATCAAATTAGGGATTCCAACATATTTTTAGGATTTTTACACTTTAAAATTAACCCTAGGGTTGATATATATAGATCCCCCACTGGATTTCCCAACTCGCATGAATTTCTGAGCACTCTTTTATATTCTAAAACATGGTTTTTCCTTTGATTACAATTTATATTCTTTTCATTGCTAGGAATGCATAGCTCACCGAAAAAAATTTGGAACTCAGTTTCCTAATAATGAAATTAGGGATGAAGGAAACAAACCCCCATGAATGAAATTGACTTCTGGGTACAAAAGCATTGATCCCATACTTAGCCATACGAATTTTTTGGTTCATCACATGCTCCATTAAATTCATTAGTTGATTTCTCAGGAGTCTTCTTACAACAGAATTAAAGATCAACAAGAAAGTCAATATGGGTGGTAGCTTACCATTAATGGCACATTGTTTCTCAAGATGACAATTAGAAATGGAGGATTTAATCCCACACGCCCCTCTCCTCTCCCTAGTAGATAATATAACCCCTCATTTAAGTTGTTTCCATATCCAACTCTTTGACTTTCATTTACATTAAAATATTTACATTATTTTTACATTTTTCTCATGGTTTACTAGCACATGTCCACAAAATATAGCATACTGTCCTTTATAATTTAGGCATTCATTAGCGGGACCTTGGCCTTGAATTCCACACTAGAAAGTTTACATCACATATTTACAATATTTACATATCAAGCCAATACATTCCAGGAGTCAAAATGGGGGTATTACATAATTACTTACTAAAGAAACTATTCATAAAACACATGAATGTAGATATACCAAGAGAAATGAATTGAACTAATGTCTAATGGAACTCAATTACTCTACAAAACCCTTAATCGTGAACCTTAGAGATTTGATACCATGTTGGGATTACAAGTGAACTTCAGAAGAGAGAACAAAGATTCCAAGAGAGCGATGGTGGTGTCTAAAGACACCATTACAACACTTAAGCATAATAAGCCATGACTTGATGAGTGGTTCATAAGAACCATTTATAAATAGGTACAAGTGGATACCGAATAAACATCCATGGGACCACATAGTAGTAACTAACCATAACTATCCATAGAAAGTGGATTGGAGGAATCAAAGTGGACATTCTTTAGTTGGCGGTAAACTCCCTTCTTCTGACAAGGTAAGGGTACCAACAAGCCTATGGTTACAATAGTTAGTTTTTCCTCTACATGTGGCAAATGTTTGTCTTCAACATTGAATGCACCAACAAAAAAGGTATAGAAATTGGGAAAATTTGACAACTTTGGAGGGTTGCAAATTTCAATTATAAGCTTAGAACTAAGCACAATTATAGTCATTAGCAAAATATCCAATAAGAAAATATACATAAATAATTATATTATTAATAAGTACTTCATATATTTCTAGAATTTGGACAGAAAATGGCATGTAACATTGGTTTGACAAAACAATTGTCAAATGGTCAGTTTACAAGATGCATATTGATGCTCAAGATGACTTGGGCAAGAACAATGAAAGACACCCTTCTAGGGCCAGTCAAGGGGAAGATGTGTAACGCCCCATGTTTGACCTTCGATAATTAAAACTCTAATATGAATTAGATTAGCATTTTGATTTCTTAATTGGACTTGATAAGAATTACTAAACTATTGTTATGTGAACATATGGACTTCCTACGTGTAAATAGTAAATGGCATCTATCATGTTATTTTATGTATGGTGAAGAATGAGTAATTTCATTGAACATGCAAATTAAATGTGGAATATTGGCATGCAGAGGCCAATTTAGTACTTTTGACATGGAACACGTACAATATATGATGCAAAATAACTTATATGTTTATTTATTAAAAGGTCATTTAACAATATAGATTACTTATAGAAAGAGTGTTGGTTATGTTATGCAAGAGCTATATGTTATGATGAACCAACCCACATTTTGACTAGCTACAAGGTAGATAGATTCCTAAAGTGCCAAGGAGCACGAGATGTCTTAGCATCAATAGGATAATTATGTAATATCAATTTTCATGTGGTTTAATTGTGAATTCATTTATTTCTATGAGTTGTGGGTGAGTGTGAGTTTTGACAGGAACCTTAGCTTTCCTAAAAAGGTTGTTTGATGATGACACACTTAGAATAGTGATGGAAAAATATGGTTGATTTAGGGTGTTGACCCTGGTACTATCAGGGGGTGGAGGCATTTCCCACAATTTATCCCCTGAAACCCAAAGTCGTGGGAGGGTTGTGCTGAGCACACTCCCCTAGATGTGTGATGATGACTAGTGGGTGCCTGCTAGGGAAGCTTGGTCGATGCAGATGACACTTCCTCTTAAAACTTTTATAATACCCCTAGTCTTACCCTTGTTATGTATTTAATTGAATTATGTAATTGATGCAAATATGCTAGTATGGATTCCTAGTGCAGAGCTCAAGGCCAAGGCCCGACTAGTGAATGGTTATGAATATAAGACGTAGATGTGTTATTGGACCATATGGTTGGATTGTAATTCTAACTCAAAACATATGTAAATGTTATGCTGCATAAATAATAAAATGGTCCAAGAATGGATGTGTAAGGAGCACCAAAGGAGATATGATTCCACCAGAAGAGAAGAGGAAAGGGGGTCTATGGGAGATCAAATCCATGCTACCAAGTGTCCACTTGAGAACTCACCCCACTCTTTCCATATGCATTGAATGAACCAACTACATTCTCTTAACTATTAAACCAATCATTGAATGTATGTGTGAAGTTGGTGAATAAAGTCACTTCTTGCAGTTATAGAAGCATGGGGATGACTGCACTAGAGGAAAAGTAAAATGCATGGTTTTACCTTAGATTATGGGTTTATGAGGTCATATCTTTAGTTCTTTCTCCTAAAACAGACTATATCATTTTGTCAGCTACCAAGAGTCCTTCTTCCACCATATTTCTACTACCTCATGGAAGATATTCAGACACTTTTCTCCACGATTAAGATGCTTGGACGAAAAGTTCTCTAGGAAAGGCTCCAACATATAAAGTCTATGCAACTATCTAGCCAGATTAATTAGAGACCATCTTTAATGGACTCGTGGTAATGGTAAACGAATCCACATGTGAAATGATAGTATTTAGGGTCAGCCCCATCTCACGTCGTTTCCAGATCTCTCTAATCTTAAAGAATGTCTCACCCATAATGGTTACTCTTCTTTATATGACCTTTTGGACTGGACCGAAAATGGTGCTTGGAAAGATTGGAAAATGTGGAGGTCCTTGAACATCCACTCCAGGGTTGTGAATGACTTCTATTTTTTCTCCAAGGTGTTATATTTTTATAATAACAACAATATAATTCAATTTTTTGCTACGAAAAAAAAACATGGATCACAAAAAGAATAACCATGCACAAGAACAAGAAGAAACAAAGATTTATCTCGGGGAACCCTTCTCAAGGGAGAAAACCCTAGCAACATTCCTTACTCATAGAAATAGTTCAATATCCAAATTACATCAGATATACAATAAAAGATAAAGACCCCATCAAAGTATTCTATTGTCCTCGTATTCTATGCCTTGCACTTGCACATAAGATCGATTAACTTGATCAAGAATTGGATGCCCAAATAAGTGAGAAGTCACTTCTATTTATACTTATTTGATGGTTAGCCCTTCCATATTACTGGGGGGATTTTTGCACATTTAATATAATAAAATAATAGAATATTCTTATTTCTTTGTGCTGAATTGAGGATGAGACCTCCTGACGCTACAAAAACCAATGCTCCCTCTTATCTAGGGAGGTATCATCATGTTGGAATACATCTAGATGTCATCTGAACATTACGACTTTTCTTGAACATATCATCATCATAAGGAAGGTCCTCAACACAACTCAGTCCATTGAGAAGGATCATGTAGGAAAGTCAACTTCCTCCCTCTCCCTCTCAAGGGAGAGTCGCACCATTCTCCCTCAGACTCTCCCTATCTCAGATAGAATGTCTAATCGATGTTGCAATCATCAGCACTCCCTCTCAATGAAAGAGTCATTCTTCACCACTCCAATCTCATCGCAAATGTACACAAAATAGGGATGTGCATCTTGAGTCTTACTTAACTCCTTTATGGGTCCCATCCACCAAGATCTCCCTGGAGGAATATTTCTTGATGTCGTCACTTCAAGTCTCCTCTAAAGACTCTACCTGGATTTTCTCCTTAGTCAAAAGACCAATCAGAGAATTGAATCTATGCTGACATCCCCAATGTTAGCACTTCAATTCTCTTCTTGAGACTCTACCTGGAGCTTCTCCTTAGTCAAAAAGACCAACCAAATAATATGCTTTATGCTAGCATCCCCAATGTTAGCACTTCAAGTCTCTTCTCAAGACTCTAACTAGAGCTTCTCCTTAGTCAAAAAGACTAACCAGATAATTGGCTCTATGTTAACATCCCTGATGTTAGCACTTCAATTCTCTTCTCGAGAATCTACCTAGAGATTCTCCTTAATCAAAAGATCAACCAGAAAATTGACTCTATGCTAACATCACAGGTACCAAAGGAGGAAGACAATGTTAAGGGATATTCACCATTATCCAAGGTTCCATGACTGAATATATGCTCAATGTTGTTAATTTAGAGAGACATCAACATCTCACCCACTGTAGTTTCTCTCTTTGGCACAGAAGCCTTCCTCTAACAATCATCAATACAGGATCTGCAAACATGGGATACCTTCCCATTTATCACAAGATTTTGAGATTTGCTCCCTCTGTCACAATAACAATCTGTACATCAAATCCTCTTGGTTCATCATAAAAGATGAATAATAAAACTTAATCAAAACTTTTTAACTCTTGTATGAGGGAAAATGGCCCAATTAGAATAGTAATATCTTAGTCAAAAGTAAAATATGTGATGGGATCCTGTAATATGGAAAATGACCCATTTACAATAGTAATATCCTAGTCAAAAGAAAAATATTTGATGGGATCTAGTAAGAGAGAAAATGGCCCATTTACAATGATGACCTATAATAAAAAAACTAAGAAAATTATTGGGTTTGCGTAATGACGAAAATGACCCAACTACACCACAAACACCCAAAGGCTTACAATTTATAACATAAAACATAATGGGGATCGGCTCACTTCAAAGGATCCTTCAACTTTTCTTGAATCAAAGGATTTGATCTGATTCAAGAAAAAAAAATATCATCAATGAACACACATTAATCTGGATTGACATTTCCCTCTTGATCTTTGCTCCTTGCAGAAATCAACTCGCTGGGGGAAGTCATCAAAAAAATAATTCTTCATTGGGATTCACTTCCTTTGATTTCTTCTGAGGTGGATCTTGATCAACGATGCATGCTGCTTCCATTTTATTTTCTTCTCAAGATCCAAATAAAACCATTTGGAACCTAACATTCACATCCTCGTTATGACATTTTCAACAATTTTTAAACTTTACCTTGGGTCATTTTATTTTCTTGGGAGGCACAACATACAAGTATGAATTATTCTTGGCTTTAATTTTTAGGCCAATATTTCAACAATGGTGGCTTCTCAAGTTCTCCCTCTTCACCTTGGCGGCTACATTCTTTAATAACCAGCAATAGAAAATGTCAAGAGCAAAATTGCCAATAGAGCCCTTGGGTCAAATCATTGCATGGAATACGCATTCACAACAAGCGCCATGAGGAGAGTGCTCGCAAGGACCCATTACAGAAGCATGCAGTCTGTATAAAGGATTAATAGTGACAATCTTAGTGTGACTATCCAACTGAATTCAAAGGGAACTTGAGCCCCCATTTTTGTGCTTTATTCCCTTGCCTCCTACACGAGTGCTAGGGAGAGAAATCCTAGTGCCATGAATAAACTACAAAAAAAAATTGATACCAAGACAACACCTCATCTAATATCATGTTTCGATGGCAAGAAATCCCATATGTGCACCCGAAGGTACATCTGCGTTACCTTGCAAGATCCCAAGCCAGAGGCCACTACACAAGTCATAAGCTAAGCTTAACCAAAGCACACAAGAGATAAGAGGTCAACAATCAGCCTACAATCCCTTATATGAACCCATGGGTCTGTATGTGCGATTCTGTACAAGAAATAAGCACGACGTGCACAAGTCTAACGTCATGGTGTAACAAACCACTGACAAGTTGACTTCAACAAATCAATTGCATTGTCGAACAACCCAACAGTCTGATCCTAGTCTTCTCTTTCCTAATTCAACAAATCACTTTCTCTCAATTGGAGAACCATTGCATGAAGATTGACATTTTTTTATGGCGATATCAATCAAACAATTTGTTGACAAAATCCCTGGAACTCATCAGTCTTGACCTCTGATTTGATCAAACTAGCATGCGACTGTCCGGATCTAACCTATCCACTCAAATATTCATATGTCACATATCCAGTTGGATACCATCACCAGTAGAAATATCCCCTGTTGTATGTGAACAGTTTCGTCACTAGCGATCAACAACCAGTTGAGACGACAGTTCGAGACCTAGACTTTCCAGATTCGAATCAACGAGCTAAGAATGGAATTCAACACATAGAGTGATCCGCAAGTTGTATGCCACAAGTTTTAATTGTTTTATTCCATAGAAACCCCAATTGAAATTGTTGGTTCCCTCAGACAAATTGTCCGTTAGTGTGCAATGGTTTATTTACAATACCGCTCTGATACCATGTTAGATTTTGATAATAACAATAATATAATTGAATTGTTTGCAACAGAAACAAACATGGATCACAAAAAGAGTAACCATGCACAAGAACAAGAAGACACAAATATTTATCGTAGAAAACCCTTCTCAAGGGAAGTGTTATAGCCAATTTTACCACACCTGGTTGATCACATGTTTATGGACTTCCATGTCCCTCCGCAGACTCCTTGGACCCCCTTTGTTCTTATTATACTTTGATGTCCCAAGAAAGTCCCCCAAAAACACTTATTTATGTGTATACACGACTTTTAAAGCTATACTTGTGTGTATATGCAGCTTTTGAGCCAGAACCCATGTACATTGGGAAATGTGCATAAAGCCAAAAGTTTTTGGAGTTTTCCTCATAGAGTCCCAAATAACTTGACAGTTGACCTTCCATATGCCTTGAGAATGCTTGGACTCGACCCTCCATTTCCTATTTGGAGTGCTATATATTGATCCTCTTGGATACATTGAAGGAGGAGACATTGGAGAGCAAGGAAACTATAGTTCATTGTTGCCTCACTTGTATATGCTTGAGTCTGCATCCCTTTTGTCCCTTTGGAGCACACAGTGTTGTTCTTCCTAATATTTCCTTTGCTTTGTAATATTTCCATTGAGAGATGGAGGATTGAAGTGGTGGAGGCCCAGGTGGAGGACTCGGTTTCTCGGGTTCGAAGAAGTGTCGACAGAGGTTTTCAATATTGTATCTCTATTTTTATTAATAGAAATATCCATTTCTTGTCCAATACATGTGCATAAATATGAATATTGTATCCATAGATGTATTTATTTGCTTATACATGATTGATTATATATGTTAGAGTGCACCTAACACTTGAATATATAGCATGTTTATCTTGTTTTTTGTTGTTGAGAGCGAATTGTTAATGCAAGTGTGTTGGAAAAGCTCAACGGGGATCTACATCAATCGTCTGGAATAAGGTACGACTCATATCCCTTAGTGTTATATGTCTTTATTTCTCTTGCATATTGGAAAGGAGTGATTTATGGTGTCATTCTGTCTATTGCGGTACACCCCAAGCCATAGGAAGTTTATCTCCGTAACAGGAAGAAAACCCAACAACCTTTCTTACTATAGAGAAACAATTCAAGATCCAAATTACATTAGATATACCATAAAATATAAAACCCCAACAAAGTCTTATATCATCCTCGTATTATCTGCCTTGCACTTGCGCATAATATTAACTGATTTGAGAAAGAATTGGATGCCCAAATAAGTGAGAAGTGTTAGAGGAGCTAGTCGATTAAGCCGACTAGACTCACTAGTCGACTAATTGTAGATTAGGTTGACCTCATAGGTCGTGTCGGTTGGTTGAACCGACATGTAGTTAATATAACTATTTTGTAAATGTATATAAAGGTTGTTGAGCCAAATAGATACTTGGTTCAGTTTATTGTAAGAACCCACATGTGTATTGAGTAATATAATCTGTTATTTTGTCTACCATTCTTGTCTCTTGCATCTGTTATGTTTATATGATTCTTTATGTGTATTATTGGTAATCTTGCAATATGATTGATGACAACATTGGTTCTGTTGCCAGTGATACATATACGAATGAAATGACTATGACCAGATGATTTCAGAGCGGGAGATTAAGAATTGGTGGGAACGTGAGATTGTGAATTATTTGCAGAATTACGGTAGAATAAATAGACTCACTATTGCCCAAGCAAAGGAGAAATTTTTATTTGAAACCCATGAGAATTTTTTCGAGTTTGTACCTCAGTATTTAAAGAAGCTACCAGATGAATTAGCCGACAGAAACTAAAGACCAAGAGTTACTCCAGAAATTAACAAGAGGACGCTGTACAAATTTATTGTAGTGGTTCAAAAGAATCGCAGATGAATTCTGTGAAGAACGTTTTGTTGAAGAAAGGGTCTATGTTGATAGCATCCAAGAGAGATTCTATAACGACTTCATTGAACAATTTCTTTGTTTTCTACCAACTCTTTTGTTCAAGTTCCTGATCGACGGGGGCGCAAGCCATATTGTCGAACCTCATCCGTTACTGATAGAACCGCCATCTAACACAAACTGGGCGGCCAAACAAAAGGAGTGGGGAAAATTTGACAAAGAAAGAGAGTGGGAGTACTTTCTAAACAAATAAACAGTTCCATCCAGGGTTACTTAAATAATAACAAACAACAACAACAACAACAACAATAATAATAAATATCAACATATATAAAATAAATAATAATAAATAATAATGTCTTTATGAAAAGACATGATTCTTAATGAAAGGGTATTCCGCCAAAATATAAAGAATGGGCCCTCAATTGTAATTTGGATTTTATCCATCAATTTATTCATATTTTATTATCTATGGATATGTGGGTTATTTCAAAAATTAATTAATTGAGAATATCCAACTATGGATGTTACAGTGGTATCAGAGCTATATGGACCTTGGACAACATTATTTACACCTTGTGTAGATTTGGGTTTCCAAAAAAATAGGATTTTTTCCTTAAAAAAATTTAAAAATTTTAAAAAAAAGAAGAAGGTAAAAGTAACCCCCCCAAAAAAGAGGTAAAAGAAAAGAAAAGAAAAGAAGAGATAAAAGTTAGAAAAAGAAGAAGGTAAGAGTGAAACCACATGTGGTTTCTTAAAGTGGGTTGGGTTTGAATATAAAAAGTGCATACTAATAACTACAAAGAAGTAAGTGAGATTTGAACCTAGGTGGGGAAGGTAACACTTATCCCCCCAACCACCCAATCTACTCGCATTTTACAAAACTATTGGAAAAAAAGAGAAGAAGAAGGAAGATTGCCATAAAAAAAGGAAGTTAAAAAAAGGAGAAAAAGAAAAGAATAAAAAAGTGAAGTAAAAACATAGTCACAAACAATGGCACCTACATATTCGGAAATGAAGTCACAGCTACAAACAATAGTGGACGAGTTAGAGCAATATAAGGCGATCAATAAAAGTATAAAAGCCGACGTTGAGACGTAGAACTGGTTGAAAGAGTGGAGAGACAATGCGAATCACCGCTTATGGAATCAAAATCGACAGCTAGAACGAACCATAAGTGATAACAAGAAAATGTTATCTAATCAGGATAAAGAAATATTATGTTTAAAAATTCATAATCAAAACTTAGAAGACGAGATTAGAAATTCAAAAAATGACAACAAATCACCATATGGATGCGATAATGAATTAGAAGAAGAAATAAAGCATCTAAACAAACTCATCATGGAAAAAAATGTTGAATTGGCGCAAGTCCGTATGAAGTTAGAAAATCAAGAAATAGAGTTACGTCATCATAAACAACAAAAAGAAAAACTCCAGCAGCATTATGACGACACTAAGAAGACACATAAGTTAGAACTGACAAAAGTCAACTAGGTGTTATCAAGCAATTCCAAAGAAATTTTCAGATTAAGAAATCATAACAAGACACTAATCACAAAAATTAAGAAGTTGAAAAGTAGTCAGAAGACAGAACAATCTACGGAAGACATTGAAGGAAAACTTCTAGACAAACAGGAAGAAAATTGTTGTATCAGAAGGCATAACAAAGATCTTAAGGAACAACTTAAGAAGTCTGAAGATGGCATAAAATCACATGTAGAAGTGATTAAGAAGTTTCAAAATGATAACATGTAGTTAGAAAACAACTTGGAAAAGATACAGAACGAAACCTTAAAACCTCAAGAGATGAAAATACAACTTTCTGCTCGGATCAATGCTAAAAAAATGACACTCGTAAAAGAAAATGACATTGTGAAAATTCCATATCGACACCCCAACCATAAAAACATATATTATAAAAAGTGGGAAATGTCGAATGATAGCGGTACCAATATGATCAAATCTCCTAACGATAGATCAGTATGGAATTCCAACATTCCACAACAAATCAATTTGGGATGGATTGATTCATCCACATATCGGAAGTTGTGTTCAACTCTTAGTAGTTTGTATCGACATGTTTAGTTAGCTGCGACACCACAAAAAATGATGCAGAAACTTTTTAAGGCTTTGAGGACAAAGCATTTCTAAGGGAGTGGCAATGTAACAAACTTAAAAAATAACAAAAAACAATAATAATAATAATAAACATCAACATATATATAATAAATAATAATAATTAATAATGTCTTTATGAAAAGACATGACTCTTAATGAAAGGGTATTCCGCCAAAATATAAATAACGGGCCCTCAATTGTAATTTGGATCTTATCTATTAATTTATTCATATTTTATTATCTATGGATATGTGGGTTATTTCAGAAATCACTTAATTGAGAATATCCAACTATGGATGTTACAAACGACTTCACCGAACAATTTCTTTGTTTTCTACCGACTCTTTTGTTCAAGTTCCTGATCGACAGGGGCACAGGCCATATTATCGAACCTCGTCCATTACCGATAGAACTACCATCTACTAGGTGGACAAACATAAGGAGCGGGGAAAATTTGTCAAAGAAAGAGAGTGGGAGTACTTTCTAAGCAAATAAACAGTTCCACTCGAGCTTACTAAAGCGTTTGGGTCGGCTATGGGGGTGTAGTTGGTCATGTTCTGGAGTAGAGTAGAAGAATTCTAGTCGACTTATGAAAAAAACCACCACCAGTGATGAGAAGTCAAGAAAAAAATGTGATAATTCGAACAGTAACTCACAAAAGTACTTCGGATATACAGAAGATAGAATGAGAGAAGAGGAAAAAGAGAAGGGAAGAGATTAGAGAGCAGGTTGTTGTGTTGCAGAGACGAATGACGACTAGAGTGACAGAACAAGTAGAGAATCTGCCAGATTTAGGTCATGACCGACAAGAAGAAGGCGTTGAAGAAAAAGTGTCACAAATGGAGGAATATTTGTGGATAGAGCAGGGTGAAGCTATCCAAGTTGATGTACCCTAGAACATCACACCTCACTCTTAGTTAAATTCTATCTAGAGCGCCCGAGTGCAGGATATTGTTCAAGAAGATTTGGGACTATGAGTTGGTGAGTTAGGTGTATGGATTTGACTAGACGAAGAAGGAAACGATGTTGACCATCTGGTAATTCAACAACCATAGGAAGGAAATTGGGTTACCTTTCAACCCTTTTCATCTAAACGAAATATTAATCTACTCTACTCGAAACATGAAGGAGCACCCCCCCAGCCAATCAGAGATTTAGGTAACACAACAGATCAGTCGGATTAACAAGAGAGGATGCCCCAGTCACAACAGTTTACTTGGGTATCGACAAAAACCAATTNCCTGGAGGAGACATTGACGTTGGAGATATGGCGCACGTGTTTGCACACATCCCCCTCTATGAGGGCGATGAAGATCCCATATGACATTGGTTTGTCTGTAAGTCAAACTGGGAATAAAATGCTGTTATGAATGAAGATCGCCAGATGGATCAATTTGCTAGTGCTCTATGGAAGTGAGCACTCACATGGTACATGATGTACATAGAAAAGATGTCGAATGCTACTAAGGAATGAATTAAAAAAAAATTCATGTCATTCTTCGAGACTCCAGATGCAAAGCATTTGAAAGCAACGAAACTAAAGACTACAATCCAGAAACCAACATAAACAGTTCGGGAGTATGACAAAAGATTTAAAGACCTACTCAGTGAGTTGGACTGTAATATAGATGAACAATTGTTAATATAATGGTTTTTTGCAGGACTTCTACAAAAGTTTTGAATGCATATCAGATTGGACAATTTTAATACCTATGAAGATGCATTAAAAAAGGCGTTACAATGAGAAATGGATGAGGACTATCTAGTGAACCCTGTTGATAGTTGTATTGAAGAACAACTGGAGATAATGCAGAAGTCGATACGGGATTTAAACCTCAAGGGACACGAAGTTTGGTGTACGAAATGCTCGATGGTCAGGCACACAAAAGATAATTGCCGACAAGAATATCGTGATGTAAGGTTGGTTTAGTCGAAATGCTTTTGTGACATTTTCCAGGAGCACGGTCTACATGTGACAAAAGATTCTCCTTACAATATGAAGAATGAAAAAGCTTGCTGGTGCGTGATATGAGAAGTCAAAAACCATGCAATAATCAACTGCCACCTAAATTTGAAGAACTGACAGAATTACCATGCGGTTTACCAGACAAACATTGTTGCACATAATAATAATGACAATAATCCAAGGAACAACAGTGACCAGAACGACCAAAACAATCAAAGATATGACAACCGAAGGTATGGGCGCCGATATGATAACAATCCTCATGGAGGATATCTAGGTCGAGGCTGATTCTTTGGGAATCAAGATAATAGACCATGACGACCGATCCAGTTCTATACGTGCTTAAATGAAGGGAATCGACACGCTGATTGTCCATATAAGGATCAAACAGACCTTAAGTTCTGTACTAGTTGTGGTGTTGGTCATCACTCTTTAATGGATTGCCCCACCCTACTAGAAAAAATCAATAAAAAGAAAAACATTAACGTCTTGTAGAGTGTCCAAAAATGTGATGTTATTCACACTAAGAACTTGCAAATTGTTACTAGACAAGGTACTAAAATCAGCAAGGACAATTCCAAAATAAGAAAAATAAATAATAAAGATGACTATCCTAATTTCGTCATACAAAAACAGTTATATAATGATGCGTTGAACATATTTCAAGAATTAGCTACACAAGAAGTAAATGATGATACTTGACAGAAAATGTATCAGGAATTAATTCATTTAATACATAACGATAATTCTGTTGCAAAATTAATCGTCTTATTGTACAATCTTAAAAGTAAATCTAATGTAGATAAGTAAGCTAAAAGCATATGTACTTTGAACCAAACAGATAAAAGTGATGTTGACCCTTTAGTCGACTTGGAAATTGAAGGCTACCATGTCCGACAAGTCATTCTCGACTTCGAATCACAAGTAAACAACGTGACCAGAGACACATGGGAACAATTAGGTAAACCTCGACAGAACGAATCATGTATATATTTGAAGTTAGTAGATCAAGGTCTAATTGAACCCATTGGTGTTTGGAGAAATGTTGACACGACTATAAAAGGTATCACTACAAAAGTCGACTTCAAAATTATTAACCCTAAGGAAGGATCCAATTCCTTTCCAGCCTTAGTAGGCCGACCATGGGGTCGAAATATGAAGGTATCGATTTCACTAGACAAAGAAAGGATAAAAATTAAAGGAAATGGGCATAAAGTGATTGTTCCTATTCATCCATCACAAGGTGAACCATGGACATAACCTATAGACGAAGAAGTTGATGTCTGACAACTGTACCAGATACAAAATAATGAGGATTATGCCGAACCGAACATATATGGAGAACTTCACTTAGGAAACCCAGATTCAGTAGGTTATAAATCAAACACAGAATTATATGATTGAGAAATGGAAAATATGAACTACAAGCAAGGGAATACTAGACCATCCAAGCCATTCCGAAAAAACAAACACATCAATGCTTCTCTGTATCTAGAATACCAAAATATTTGAAAGAAAAGTTAGGGAATATCCATCCCTAGCACAAATAAAAACAGAAAATAGACCGTCACTTAGGTATAAAGAGCGGGAATCACCAGTCCTTCACATTGAACAAGTATATAAATATATAGGTGAAGCATTTACGGGACAAGTTGTTCGGTGGTGGGATACTCACCAATCGAGACTACAATCATGGTCGACAGCTTCAACGTACTTTGTCAAAATATTTAGAGGAAATAAGCCAACAAATCAAGCACAAATACTAGTGTTTACACGAGGTCAAGATTCTAAAAAAAATATCAGTACATGTGAAAAAGAATTGGATATAAATATGAATGAATATGGCCACACCAATTTCCATCGACATTATATGATCTACTAAACAAATGGTATGAAATGGAAGAAGCATGAGGTGAAACATTCTTATGGAATGAACTTAAAGAAAATTTCATCAAGGAATTCAAATTTATAACTGAAGATGACCAACTAGTAGAAGCTACGAAGCAAATAAAAACATTTATAAAACCGACTGTTAGTAATAGTTCGACAGGAACTCAACCGACCGAACGACTCATGTCATCATATTTGGTCAACTAAAGTACCACAATCGACAAGAATTCGACTAGAAACCGAACATACAAATGGAAAATTTTTCAATGGAAGTCTGACCATCTGGAAACGACAAAACCAATAAAAACAATACTAAAATTCAAATCGACAGAGAAAGAAGAACCTGAACGGATGACAGCAAAAGACTTCCCAGTAGCATTTTCACAATTTAAAGAAGGAAGTCGACAAATTAATGAAACCATGGCACTGGAGTGGATGGGAAAAAAAATTAAAATGAAAGAAGTCAACATCTCTAACGATGATAGACCTAAACTTGCAAGAATCAGAGAATACTGGAATGATGAACATACAACAGAAATCGTTAACTTGATAAAATAATTTGAAGATGTCTTCACTTGGGATTACAAGGATCTTAAAGGATTACTTCATTAAATGGGATAAATGAAGATCGACATTAAACCTGATGCAAGACTTATAAAGAAAAGACCATATAAACTCGCTCATAAGTATAAAGAACTGGTGAAGAAAGAAATTGGCAATATGTTAGTGGCCAAAATTATCTACCCTATTGACTAGTCGGAATGGGAAAGTCCAATGGTTGTGCAACCAAAGAGGCATGACCCGACCGGACTAGGAATTTGTGTAGATTTCTGTGAACTAAAGAAAGTCACTCTTACGGACCCATTTTTGACTCCTTTTACATATGGAATTCTCAATGAAGTTGCATGGCATGAATGTTACTCGTTTACAAACGGTTTCTTAGGGTATAATCAAGTACCAATCGCCAAGGAGGACCAAAAGAAATTAATGTTTGTGTGTGAATTATGTTCATTCGCCTACAAAGTCATGTCGTTTGGTCTAAAAAATGCACCAGCTGTATTTTCACGAATATTTGTGAGAGCATTCTAGGATTATATCAACAAAACAATGGTTGTGTACTTCGATGACTAGACAATTTACTCTACGTTAAAATACCACCGCAAATGGCTGAGATTAATGTTAGAAAGGTGCCGACAAATTCAGTTGTCCGTTAATCTAAAGAAATGTATTTTTTTTAACTCCTATAAAAATTATACTAGGACACATCATATGCAAAGAAGGTATCAAGGTCGACTTCGCTAAAATCAAAATCATTCTCGACTTAAAACCACCAATTAATCCAAAACAAGTCAGAATTCTACTGGGGCATAAAGGGTATTACAAAAAAATTATTCGACATTATTCATACATGCATGTCCTCTAGAAGAATTACTAAAAGAGAATCAAGGATATAAATGGACCGAAGAATGTGATGCATCATTCAACGTTTTAAAGAAAAAACTAGTCGAAGCACCTATTCTACGATTTTCGAATTGGTTAGTAAAATTCCATGTACATATCGATGCATCTGGCATAACAGTCGGTACGATATTAACACAACCAGGGGACGACAGAATGGATTATTTGATTGTATATAGAAGTAGAAAACTGAATAAAGACGAACATAATTACTCGACGACAGAAAGAGAAGCACTAGGAATGGTTTTCGCACTTCAAAAGTATCGACATTACTTGCTATCCAATCTCTTTGTGTTTTACACCAATCACCAAGCATTAAAATACTGAGTAAATAAACCTTTACATCATGTGAGAATCTGTTGTTGGCTACTGTTATTTCAAGAATTTGAGTTCAAATTCATAGTTCGACCAGGAAAAGCAAATTTTCGACCCGACCACTTGTCGAGAATCGACACAGGGGAAGAACCGATTGGAATAGAAGACAACCTACCAGATGCACATTTGTTCAGATTCGAAGCTGTACCTTTCGAACTAGCAGAAATAACCCAATTCTTAGAAAACGGACAAGCACCAGAAGGAATGAGTGATAAAAAGAAGAAAATATTAGCAATGAAAGTTGCACCTTATAGCATAATAAACGGGTTCCTCTATAAACTAGGGTTAGACAAAGTACTCTGTCGATGCGTTCTAGATCATGAAAGAGAAAATATAATGGATGAAGCACACTATGGACTAGCTAGAGGACATTTTCAGTCTGACATGACTGCTAAGAAAGTCCAACAGTCAAGACTATGGTGGCCAACATTATACCACGATTGTTGAATATTTGTAAGTAAATGTGGTCATTGTCAACGACTAGGATGACCTCTACCAAGTACCGAGGTGCCTTTAATATCAGTAAACCCAAGTTTAACATTTGAAATTTGGGCAATCGACTTTATAGGGCCATTTCCAATACCTTCTATAAGGATAGGAGCACATTATATTATACCAGCAGTCGAATACGTCACTAAGTGGGAAGAAGTAGAACCTGACAAAACTTGCTCTAGTGAAGTAGCCGCGAAGTTTATATATGAAAAAATTATTACTAGATTCGGTTGTCCATTGACCTTGATCAATGATCAGGGGTCACATTTTATAAACAAAACAATTGTAGGTTCAACATAACAGTTTAAGAACATAGAAGGAGCACAACCTATCATCCTTAATCCAATGGTGCAATTGAAGCATTTAACAAAACTCTAATGAGAGGCTTAACCAAAATATACAATACCGAGAAAGATGATTGGGATGAGGAAATTCCTGCTGTGCTATAGGCATACAGAACAGTGTACAAACGATCGACAGATCAAACACCATTTTGACTTGCTTATGGATAGGAAGCAGTCATTCCTTTGCACTTTCGACAACAAACACCAATAATTGCTGACATATTACACATTAATGTTGAAGAGGCTAGAAAAGAACGAATAATACAATCATCTAAACTTGAATAACATCGACTGATCGAAATACAACACCAAGAGGTCCAAAAACAACAACCAAAATCTTGGCATGATCGAAATATTAAAAATAAAAACTTGTCGGTTGGAGACCTTGCATTGTTGTATAACATTCGAGTAAAAGGGAAACCGAAAAAACTACATGCATAATGGATGGGACCATATATTGTCGAATAAATCAATGCTAATGGATCAATTCGACTGAAAACGTTACAAGGCAGTGTATTTCAGAAAATTATTAATGTTGCCCGACTAAAACAGACAAAAAAATGGTTATATAACTGATCACAATAATTGAAAAAAAAAACTATAAAAACCTACAAAAATCAGCAAAGAAAACAATACAACAAAAACAATATGACAAGACCTTGGATGAAATTTCAAGAAGGAAGTAGCAGATTATCCTTTGGTAGATATAACTACCGACAACATAATCATCGACACGACAAATACGCCCATCCCATCGACATTTCCACAACCACAACACACATAAAGGTGGCTCAACAGTCCAATCAAGTCATCGTGATCATTGACAGAAGGAGCGCCAAAACCAACACGCATTAAAATAACACTCAACAGAGCATCCTTCATAGTCAAATCCGCCATTAATATCTTCATCTACTAGATCTCCACCCGCTCCGCCTATAAATACCACACCAGATGAAGACCACACACCATTCCACGAAGAGCTATAAAACAATAGCTACCGAACACCTGAGACCAAGAATTATGTGTGTGAACTAGACAATTTTACCGACACAGTGGCACCTAAAAAGGCAATATCTGCAACGAACAAAATGAAAGAGTTAGAAACAACCACAACTCCGCTGGCACAATGACTGGACAACTTTCACAACAAAAATTATAGAAAAATCGTGGGAAAGATTTTGGAAGGAAATCAGGATATGGTAATACAAAGATAACAAAATGATGTAGGAAGCTCAAAAGATGAGTGCTGGTACCATCCTAAGTTACCTTAATGCACCTCTCTTGGAAAGTTTTGTGGGAACAAAGGACATCATATCGCATTTTATTGTTAGGCGATAACACAATGGAAATTTTTATTTCGACAGCCCTGTCGAAATATCGGGCGACATAATATATAGACTTACTGGGACGTTGAACAAAGGCGAACCGATACCTGTAAAATCAAATCCAGGCTTATTCGAGAAGCTAACAGGAACACCAACAGGGAAGAGCTCAAGAGGGCTAATAATTAGCCAAATCCAATATACAACACCCAAGTTATTGGCAAAGATTATTTCTGCGGGTTTGACAACCATAGGGCGAGGTTCCAAATTAAATTTAGACATGTTGGAAGCCGTTGTAAATGTAGTAGAAAGTGGGAA
Organism: Pseudotsuga menziesii; assembly: GCA_001517045.1. Taxonomy (NCBI): domain Eukaryota; kingdom Viridiplantae; phylum Streptophyta; class Pinopsida; order Pinales; family Pinaceae; genus Pseudotsuga; species Pseudotsuga menziesii. The sequence continues at coordinate 150,104 of LPNX010026808.1, read as the reverse complement.
AACTCACCGCTGGGTAGAGCACCTAGTAGAAATGATAAAAAACATCTGTGCAAAATGTCAAGAGGAGGGCACACCAATTAAATTTCTGTCCTTATTTATATGGATTGCAATGTACCAACTTTGACATGTAGGAGTTCCGGACTTCATCGAGCCAAACTGAATTAGTATGTGGAATTTCAAAGATTTTTTAATGGTTAGGAATCATCAGGAATTAGAGCAAGCCAAAGTATGGTTGGATACTTGGTTTCAAAATTTAAAAATAAAAACAGCCAGATGGAGGGTACTGCATAATATTTGATGATGTCTGCCGTCGACTGCACATATTCAATTAGAATTAGACCACACTTCAGTATGGTACCTATAGGGGTCTGGAGGAAAGGTTGAACCTATCAACGTTTACCCATCAGTCGAAGACATCTTTGCAGAGCTAACTAGACAATCTAACATCAAGTTAGACATACCACCAGTCGCAAAGAAGGTTGACCAACCTATTGTTGAACCTTTGACCGACCAGGAAAAAGAAGAGGACTATGAAGTACATCTTCATATGAGTACTTTCACCCTGGAGGATACTCCAATAGAAGAAGTTAACACTTAACAAATTACTATAATACCACCGACACAACATCAGGAGGAAGAAACCGTACAAACAGACGAAGAGACCCAATCTGACAACCTCTTCCAGGATACGCAATGACAAAAGAAAACATTCGTCAACTAACTGGCCAATTATCTAACTCTCAACATAAGAGGAAGACTCTGTTTAAAGGAAAGGGGAAGCGCATGCTTCTACTACTAGAACAGTCAAATTATGAAGATGAGCTACATGCTAGGGTTGCGGAAATTTTAGAGGATGCTGCTAAAAATAAAGTATCAGTCGAGGAACAATTCAAAAAGTTCATCGAAGAAGAAGAAAAGCAACCTCAATCAAAGAAATTAAAAATTGTTACTCCTCCTGAGTTTGATCTTGTGGAACCTCACTTCCACCCCACCACCTCCATCGCCAGTTCAAATAGTCGAAGAATGGTTACCAACTTCAACCTCCGCTACATCGACAACTCCCATAAATATATATTTACAGGCACTACCTAAAAATCTCTGCACTAGAGTCAATAAATATATTGACCTCCAAGATTTCATCATCCAACGCCCACACATTTTCCCTACTCGTAAGCAACTAATGATAACAAGACCAATTATCGCTTTAGGCACCCCACATCAAATTCTAGCCATTCCCCAAATCCATGACCAACCACAAAGCTCCACACCAAGACCAAAAATCGTGGGACTCATCAAATCCACATTCTAGAGAAACCCAGAAAAAAAACCTCTTAAATTGTGGCAGCACAAACCTCCTCATTTATCCCACAATCCATTGAAAACCCCCCACTCCCTAACCCAAACAATGAAGAAGAGAAAGGATCCATTTCGAAAGAAATTATCGACTTCGACCAAGCTGAATTATTAGTACCAAACCAGGAAATGGTCAAGAATATAAAATCTATCGAAGCCGCCAAAAATGTCAAATCACCAGAAATGGTCAAAAAACATCTGCCGACAGATTCCATCCCAAGCCTTCTACCATAATCTTCCCAACAACCACAACCTCTCCCTTCATCCACACCACCTTCACCTACACCACCATCTACTGTTCCCCCACCAGAAACACAGTTACTAAATCGTACTGTACCAAGCAACACCACAAAGCAAACATAGACCATACCTCCACCGGCAGGAGAAACTGAAGCACAAAACAGAGAACAAGACCGACGAAGAAGAAAAGACAGAAAAGAGCGAAAGTAAAAAGAAAAGGAACACCAAAAGAAAGTACAATTGACACAACAATAGATACCATCAGTTATTCACCTGGGTCAGTTAGGATCGATCACCACAGTTGACGTACAAAAGATTAGAGAAGAAGAGCTAGACCGACTGGTGGGCACTATCAACAAGGAGTCAAGACTAAGAAGAGAGAAAAGAAAAGAACAAATCAAAAAAATAAAGACAGAACAAACTAAATTCCTAACAAGATGTGAGAATTTTGCGAGGCAATTCATTCTAGTCTCGGAAGGGGTTGACACCGACAGGCTGTTAGATAAAGCATACCAACTATTTGAAATTGTCGTGTCGAGTTTTCAGGAACAGTTACAGGAAAGGAAAGAAGACAATGCATAGAGACCTTTGTATTACTGAGAAATCAACATACAACATTTTCAACAGCTCATAACTTAATGAAGGAGCATATCACATAAGAAGTCTTGGGGAATTGGTTCACCCATTATGGCCAAGTGTTTCAGCAGGTGTAGGATACCCGTGAGTTCATTAGTTCACTGCAAGACCGATAAGGGAGCACAGAAGCAACGGAGAAGACAATTCAGGACCAACTTGTGTTAGAGATGGAAAAACTAGACAAATTAGAGAAATAAGAACACCAGTGGATCAACCAATCCAAACCTATCCTAGTTAGCCTCGACAAGATTCATCCTCATATGAAAATACTACTTGACACTGCGGAGGAAAAATAAAAACTCTGGGGACCTGACATGAGCAACATTTTTAACTTGAACATACACTAAAAAGTGGTGAACTTGTCGAGTCTCGCAACTTTGACTATAGACATTCAGAAGGTGTTCTGTACTTGGGAGGAGTTCCAACATCAGTTAGAAATTATTGCATAAGCAATTGAGGAAATCTTCATATAGAAGCAACCCTCAATTAGGGAGCAGAACCCATGACAAAGCATTATAGAAACTACTCGATACATAAATTTTTCCACCTCCTTGTTTCTTTGGGACGAAGAAATATTTTGTGCTGGGGGAGATGTTGGAGGATCTAGTCGGTTAAGCCGACTAGACTCACTAGTTGACTAATTGTAGATTAGGTCGACCTCATAGGTCGTGTCGGTTGGTTGAACCGACGGGTAGTGACTATAACTGTTTTGTAAATGTATATATAGGATCTTGAGCCAGATAGATACTTGGTTCAGTTTATTGTATGAACCCCATGTGTATTGAGTAATATAATATGTTGTTCTGTCTACCATTCTTGTCTCTTGCATCTGTTATGTTTATATGATTATTTATGTGTATTACTGGTAACCTTGCAATCTGATTGATTACAACAAGAAGTCACTTATATTTATAGTTATATGATGGTTAACCCTTCCATATTTCTTGGGGCCAACCTATGCATTTAAAAATAATAATAAAATATTCTTATTTCTTTGGGCCGACTTGAGGATGAGACCTCCCAACGATACAAAGACCAACACAAGGGAAAGCTCCTTCACATAAATGGGACAAAGATTGCAAAGGATGGTGTGCAGTCGAGAAATATTCTATATAAATCTTTTGGCCAACCTCCCACAACCACCATTCTCCAAAGTGTGGAAGAGGATTTGGAATCCATAAAGTATTCAAAAATTAATGATTTCACTTTGATTTTGTATCACAATCAAATCCTCATAGTTGATAATTTTTCTCAAATAGTTTGGGGAATTGTGACAAGGAAATTAAGTGAAAATATCATTTTTCCTTCCCAAATCCGCGATTTCTTCAGCAAATGGAAAGGATACTATCTTGTTTCTCTTCTAAAAAAAACTTCTCTTCTTAAATTCTAGAATGCTCTCCTGAAAAACGTCTATTGGCAGGGCTGGTTGGCATNTTCTTCAGCAAATGGAAAGGATACTATCTTGTTTCTCTTCTAAAAAAAACTTCTCTTCTTAAATTCTAGAATGCTCTCCTGAAAAACGTCTATTGGCAGGTCTGGTTGGCATGTAACAAAATTATATTTGAATCCAAAAAAGTGGACCCAACTGGAATAGTCTTCAGAGTTACAAATCTCATGTCAGAAACAATGCAATATGTAGGGAAAAGTCTTCTAGACATTGAGCCTCTTTCAAGTCTGGAAACAAGTTGGATCCAATACTTTCTTCCCAAGATGTCTCTTTAGTCCAAAAGCACACAAAGAAGGAAAATATTCAATTGGGAAATAGATATGGGAAAGCAGGAGTTTGAAGAATGGAGGGAAAAATAATATTTCTTTTCATGTTCTTTGATGGAGATTCCAAGGGAAATCCTAAGGTGACAGGAGTAGGAGGGGTCATCATGGACCCTAAAGGAAAAATTGTGAAAACGTTTGTATGGGGTCGAGGAAGAAGAACAAATGATCAAGCGAAATGGTTGGTTTTACTACAAGGAATGGTAATTTCATTGTTAAATTATTGTGCCATTGATCTTAAGGCAATTAATGCAATTGAATTGTATTATTATGCGGTGTAATGGAATGAAAAATACACACTAAACAAGAAAAATTTCACAGAAAATGGATAAGAATTGCTCAGTATAATTACAATATAAACTTCATTAATTCTAGCAGTATACACCAATGTTACATAAAGGAGAATTCGAATCATGTGGATATGATTCGAATCTACCAACTCAATCTAACATCATGGCTAACTAGAAGTGTCTAAATCACTATCGGAGCGCACTAGACTAACTTTAGATGTCTAATTCAATCTCTCGGTCAGCTATAATCAGTGAAACCAGTTAAACTGATGTGGTAGGTGAGAAGTAGGTGAGAATAGTGCCTACCCACATGCAGCCATGCAAGACTGGGGCTAACTGAAATGGAGGATATCTAACTGAATATAACTGGAGCATATCTTATCTTAACTAGTTACCAACTACCAACAGCTGAAGGAGGTTGGTACTAGCACTCCTAGTGACTCCTAAATTGTAGGAATTGATCTCAGAGGCACTTAAACTAATGCATGAAGGTGCAGTAAGTTGCAGTTAACCTCTCCCCACACTCTAGTGACTAGTACTAGTGGCACCAATAGCCCAAGTGGACCCAATGGCGCTAATGGACCCAATATTAATTAATGACTCCTAAGTTAAGAAAATATAATCTAAAAGACAAGTATGGACAAGGGAGGTTTATAAATCCTAACCCCCCCCCCCAATCCTAACTTGGACAACTCTGGGCCCTGACAACAAGGCCAAAAGTCACCCAATTATAATCTAAAAGAATTAAAAAAAATGTTTCTTAATAAACTGAGGAAATAAGGGAAAACCTCATGGGAAACCACCCCCCCTCAAGATAAGCAAGAACAAGAACTAAGAATCAAGCCTTTACACCTAAAAGAGATCTGAGAAAGATAGATCTCTTTTCTATGAAGGAGTTGGTGAATATGTCTACAATCTGATCCTCTGTAGGACAGTAGTGCAGTGTGATGGTTTTTTCATGCACTAGTTCCCGAATACAATGCATGTAAACCTCAATGTGCTTCGTTCTTTGCTTATGAACTGGATCACTGGAAATTTTTATGGTGCTCCGGTTTTCACAATAAATGTCCACTGAAGGTGAAGTGCAAATCTCAAACTCAGCCAAGATGCCATGTAACCAAACTTCCTGAATAGTTGCAATCACAACTCGTCAATACTCTACTTCTGTTGAAGAGAGTGAAGCGTTGCTTGCTTCTTGTTGGACCAATAAATTGGCCTAGATCCAATCATAAACAAAAACACTGAAGTGGATTTTCTATCATTCCCATCTCCTGCCCATTCTGAATCTGTGAATCCTATGAGATCAAGTTGTGCACTAGCTGCATAATGAATCCCATAATTTCTAGTACCCTGCTCATAGTTCAAGATCCTCTTTGCTACCTTCCAATGCAACTCATGTGGCTCCTGTATGTACCTGGAAGCAACACTCACATCATAGGATATGACTGGTCTCGAATGTGTGAGATATAGAAGGTTCCCAATGACTTGTCTGTAAAGAGTGTTGTCTACCAATGGTGTAGAGCCACCTTCCTCTAGCTTGATGCCAAATAGAAAAGGAAAAGGGGTTTCCTTGCAGTCTTCCATGTGGAATCTTCTGAGCATGTCTAATGCGTATCTGGACTATGATATCATGATTCCCAAAGTATTTTGACTTACTTCGAGACCAATGAAATGTCTTAATAGTCCTATATCAGTCATAGTGAATGATTTGTTCAGAGAAGACTTGATGCTTCTCAATCCAGCAGTAGAGCTGCTAGTAATGAACAAGTCATCCACATACAACACAATTAATAGAAAGGATCCATATTTCTTCTGTATGTAAACATTACAATTTGATTTGCGTCTTTCAAATTTCTGTGGCATAAGGAAGGCATCCATTTTGGAATACCATATCCTTGGGGCTTGTCTGAGTGCATACATTGATTTCCTCAGTCTGCAAACTAAGGAAGGATCCTCAATGAACCCCTCAGGTTGTTTCATGTAAATATATTCCTTCAAGTCACCATGGAGGAAGGAACTTTTCACATCCATGTGATGTACCTCCCATCTCTTGGAAGCTGCAACTACTAATACAAGTATGATGGAATCTATTCTTTCTAATGGAGCGAATGTCTCATTATAGTCCAATCCTTGAACATGTGAGTATGGTTTGGCCACAAATTGAGTCTTGTACTTGGTTGTGGTTCCATTATATTCTATCTTAGTCTTGTAGACCCATTTGCGATGAACAAGTTTCCTCCCTGGAGGTAAGGAGACAAGTTCCCAAGTTTTATTGTCATGTAGCGAATCAAATTCCTCATCCATAGTTTCCTATAATCTAAGATCATGGAAAACTTCCTTGAATGTTTGAGGATTTGACCCCAATATCATGAAGAACCTCTTAGGGAGAAGTGGATTTGTGTGTGATAGTGCAACATTCTCTTTATGATACCGGGACCTTGTTCTTCTCTTATCATCTGGATTCCCAACACCATCCCCAACTGCTTTAATGAGTTGATGAGCCCATTTAGACTACTGAGATGAAGTGGATGTTGGACATAGATCTAGATCTCTTTGAGGTGTAAAATCAATATCAGAGTCATGCTGGTCTTCCTCTTCTTCTGAATCGGAAATGTTAGACAATAAATCTGTATCTGCAATAGGAAGTAAAGGAGTTTGATACCTTTATCTGCTTCAAATAGAAGCTGTCGTTGTACTGGATATGAATATGGTGTGAAATGAGAGAAAACATATGCCTTGGAGGCATGATCTGCAATTCCTTTCATTATAGTCTTACCAGATGAAATTTATGTGATATCCACTGAGTTAGGTCCAAATACCAGTTGCTTTGGTGAGCCAGTGTGGGTCATCTGATATACAGACAACAAATTTGTTGCAAGAGAGGGCACATAGAGAACATTATTAAACTCACCATGTTGGATTTTAATGGAACCTCTTCCTACTCCTGAGATTTGAGAGTCATCACCCATATGAATAGTAGTCCCTCTTATGAGTGCTCCATAATCAATCAAGTAGGCTTTTGACCGAGAGAGGACAACTTTCAAGGCATGGCACCTCTCATGATCTTTTGTCATTTGTCCAACATCAGAATTATTTGCCCTTTGTGGAAGAGCAATATGGTTATGTTTAAGCAGGGCAGACAACTGTTTGATATGCTTCTTCATGCAATGGCTTTTAGGATGAAAGCCCCTCATACAATAAGGACACTTTGCCTTTTCAAACTTTCTCTTCTTCTTGGAGCCCGAAGTTCCTTCGGAATACTTCTGACTCTCTTTTGCTTTCAAATCATATGCTTTAGGATCCTTCCCCTTGTGCTTCCCTTTAGCTTGCACATTGGTTGAGATCGGCATCAGAAGAGCTTGGTTCTTGGATTTTTGGAGGACTCCCATTAGGACCAACTTATCCTGCTCCTGTATTAAAGACTCGACAAAGCTATCAAGTGAAGGCATATTCCAGTTGGGGATGGAAGATATTCCAGAATGGAAGGTAGAGACAAATAAAGAATACTTAAAAACAAGTTTGCTGAGCACAGAGAGCATAAGATTATCAAGCTTCCTCTCTATTCCGCATTGCTTACATTGTAGTGCTAGAGACTTGAACTTTGTGAAAAATTGTTGGATAGTCTCGAAACTGCTGGGATGAAATGATATTAGCTCATTCTCCAAGATGTGTCCCCAAAGATCATCTTGTTTTCCAAACAAGAATTCGAGCTTCTCCCAGTCTGCTTTGGGAGTCTTCAATCCCTCAAGATGAAAGAGGAGATCCCTAGAGAAGTGAGCACAAAGGAAGCCAAAGGCTTCATAGAACCGATTCAAGAACTTGCTTTTCTCAGTAGGATGATGTGCTTCTGTCTCTCTGCCCACAGTCATCCTGTATAGGCCAAGCTTGCGCAAGGATATCTGCATATCTACCCTCCAATCAACATAGTTGAAGGGTGTTGGGATCCGGGGTAAGAAAGTAGGAGCATCCATTAATACTTCCTTTTGATCAGACAATTCTTCAATTGAGCTACGTAACACTTGTAAGAAATCACTGCGAAATAAAAAACAATTTGCACTATGTTAGAATCAAGCCTTCCATCTCGATATGTACACTTTCTCAGGGTCTGTCACGCCCGCATAGACTTCTTTGAACGAATCTAGAGTTAGCAATGCATACTTTGCGGGACTTATGTGAAAACCCAACTACTTCTGGTGTACAATGTAGATTGGACAGACTTGTTGTATGCCTAAGTAGGCTCTGATACCATGTTAAATTATTGTGCCATTGATCTTTAGGCAATGAGTGAAATTGAATTGTATTATTATGCAGTGTAATGGAATGAAAAATACACACCGAACAAGACAAATTTCATAGAAAATGGATAAGAACTGCTTAGTATAATTACAGTATAAACTTCATTAATTTCAACAATATACAATAGTGTTACATAAAGGAGAATTTGAATCATGTGGATATGATTCAAATCTACCAAATCAATCTGACTGCATGGCTAACTAGAAGTGTCTAAATCACTATCAGAGCTCACTATACTAACTCTAGATGTCTAATTCAGTCTCTTGGTCGATACTCCCAGTGGCTCCTAAATTGTAGGGATTGGTCTCAAAGGCACTTAAACTGATTCATGAAGGTGTAGTAAGTTGCAGTTAACCTCTCCCCACACTCTAGTGACTGGTTCTAGTGGCACCAATAGCCCAAGTGGACCCAATGGTGCTAGTGGACCCAATATTAATTAATGACTCCTAAATTAGGAAAATATAATCTAATAGACAAGTATGGACAAGGGAGGATTATAAATCCTAACATTCATCACAGCTAAACACTCTGAAACTCCTCATCTTTGGTGAGTCCAGGTTCGTGATCCAAAAAATGAGCACACTCTATAAGGAGAATCCAACCAATTATGGAAGAATACAACAAATAATTCATAATCTCCCCATTCCTAGCTTAGATGTCAATTATCATATTAAGCGAAAAAACAACGGGGTGGCTAATGATCTAGCAAATAATGGATCAAGAATAGATCAAGGAATGATAATTTATGATAATCAACCTTCGATAAGAAAGCAAATCCCATGATAAAAAAATAACAAGGGGGTCATTGGCATGGGGAAAACCCAAGGCAAGAGTATGGTAACTCCTTCGAGTGGGAGGAATAGGAGGGGATTAACCCAGAACTCCCCTCAAGACATCAACCCTAAGACCAACTTCATGCAGGGGGTATGTGATGGTCTCTAAATGAGACAAGTACGCAGCAAAGTAAATACACTAGTTGCATGGAGTGATTGTGGCATTAGGGCCACCACAAGAATAGTCCTATTCTCCTCTTACATTATTTAGGTTCGCACAAGTGAGGATTTAACGGTTATTAAGGGAAGTTGCAAGGAAACGATGATGGATAAATCAGAAAATTGGGGGAAGTCATAGTCTGCAAATATTTTTGTAGTAGGAGAACCTCTGACGAGACTTGTTTACATTTGGTCTTGTTGTCGTAGAGTGAAACAATTATCCTCCCTTTTGTGTTTTTTCTCCTTTCGGGAGGGAGGAAGAGTCTTTGTTTTCCTCTTTTGAGTTTTCTATCAAACCCCTTGATAGTATTTAGATACATTTGATCAACCTATCCTTTGTGGTGTACAAGATCATGGGAATTCATCCATAATTAAGAGATCTTCTAACTCCCATCTTACAACAAATGAAGGAACCGTGGCCTCCTGACATGAGACTTATGCAAGTTTAAGAGATTATCTAGAGTACTTCAAAAGACTGTTATAGGTAGTTCAAGAAGGGGTTGGGGGAGTTGATCATAAAATTTCTACCTTGATTGAGGAAGCACATTATAATGGAAATAACATAGCTTGTTTGGAGTCTCACATAGATGACCTGGATGGAAATATAAATTAGTAAATTTCCTTGATGGATGAGGTCATAAAAGACACGGAACAATTGGTGAAAATGAAGCATTGTAGCCATGGTCAAGTATCGCCCTCGAGTGAAACCAGGACAATGGATGAAGTGTTAGTAATACCACTAATTCGAGGAAAAATGGAAAAACATGAATAGTTTAGATGGTTTTATACAACAACCTTTGGTGTTATATTTTGTTTTTTCTCTTTTTTGTAATCAATTTATCAAACTCTATAGTACCCGTGCAATAGAAGTCGATGAAAAAAATAGTAGTAATTTTTTGTATACAATGAAGATTTATCTTGAATGGACTTTGCTAGTAGCCATTAGAGTTTTTATGATGTTTAACTCTCTGTTAAGGATCGTTGTGCTTAGTTGTTTAATATAAATCTCTTTCAGATTTTGTTTAAAAAAATAAAAAGAAATCAATTGGTAGCTCATTTCACTCATTTTTCATCATCAATATAGATGCCAATTATAATGGTAAATAATTCAAGTAGGACTTTAAAATTTAATGAGACAACTTTCCAAATGTGTTTGTATTTATATACTTGAATTAAAATTTGTGTATTTAAGGATAACAATATATAACTTAAATATTTTATAATTTTGATCTATAATTTGCAAATTTAAAATGTTTTGTAAGTGTATATTTTGATGAAAAAAATTATATATAATTTTGATCAAATTATTGTATATTTAGAATTATTTAACCAATGTTTTTTCATTTGAAGATGTGTACAATTTTATGAAATCATTATTTTATTTTGAATAAGAGGTATAATGTTTTGTCCATTATACATAGCTTGAGTGGTTGGGAGGAATGATTATCACCCGCCCCACCCAGGTTCAATCCCTGTAAGAGACATGTTTGACCCTTTAAATGGGAATATATGATGCTCTTGTTGAGACACCTTCACAGTGATAATATCTGACCTTCTCACGTTCCTCACATTATACTGAGGGTGGTTATCCGTGGATGTAGTGAGCACCAATCTCCAGTGTCGTGAACCACGCGAAAAAAAAAAGGGGTGTAATGTTTTTTGAAAAAAATAAATCCTAAAACATTACAAAATATACAAATTAAAATTAAAAGTAATAAGTTCTATTATATTTTATAAAAGTTGGCATTTTCCCATTAAAAGAATGACTGACTGGAGACTTAATATACAAACATAAGACAATTCATAACATTTTTACTATCTTTTGTATGTTTCAATCACATGGTAATCAAACAATCAACAACATCTATAATCCACAATTCAAAAATGAATGCTTATCAAAAGAGTAGGGACGTGCCACAATGTGGCTCTTGTTAATATAAGTGTGGAATTAGAATAATAACATCCAATGATAACTCGTATTATTTGTAACTTTACCATATCAAGACATTGACCAAATTATTCATTCTTCATGTTAAATTTGATAACCATAGATCTATATGCCAATATGAGAGCTATTTGAAAGGAATTATGCAGTGGAATAATTGAGATCAATATACACTGGGAAAAGAATTCATGACACAAATTTTAGAGAAATCGGACAAGAATTGCTCAGATAATCACAACATTAATCTTCATTAATTAATCAATAATACAATGATTATACAATAAATAGAATTCAAATACTGTGGATAGGAATCAAATCTTCCAGCTCAAGGTGATTGTTTTACCTAACTCCGTGTGGAAAAATTAAAACTGGAGATCACTAGTTTATCTTCGGATGTCTAAATCAGTCTACAATCAGTTAACTAATGAGGTAGGTGGAAAAAATGCATTACACTCCCTACATGTATGCAAAATTGGAGCTAGGCTAACTGATAGTGATCTAACTGAATGTAACTGGAGGATAACTCAACATAATTGCTTACCTACCACAACCAACTGAAGGAGGTTGTTCGTTGCACTCAGAGTGGGTTCCTTTAATGTAGGGATTGGTCCCATAGGCATATAAACTCATGCATGCGCATCTAGTAAGTGGTAGACAAACTCTAGGTGTGTCCCCCATACTCTAGTGCAGTGATAATAACTTATTAAGTTAGGAAACATGACCAGATAGACTATATTGGACAAAGGAGGATTAATTAATCATAGCACCCCCCCTAATCCTAACTTTGGACAACTTGAAATAAGCTTCCATACTTAAGAGAAATTTTTTCTCTTTGAGCAAAAACTTGTGAAAAAATTGTTGCAATCTTGTAATGTCCTCTTCTGCTTAGGCATTGAGGACCAACCTGCTAACCTATGTGATTCATATAGGTTCGAGCGGGTACTGACAATCAAGGAATCAGCTGAAGATTGATGCCATACATAGAAGATCTAGGGCATCAATATTATATCACCATTGGGTTGAAGAGGGTCACTAGAGCCAAAGACCACCTGCATACATGACCTCCGGGCATTATTTAATGATGCATGCACCCGATTAAGTCTCCATGCGCATGCATGCAAGTAAACTGCAAATTAGAAGATAAAGTGACCTAATTAGGTCAAAATTTAGGGTTTTTGCAGTTGAGAGTTATAAAAGAACGATAAAGTAAATGGAGAAGGTACTTATGTGATAATTGATTTGTGGAGTCGAATTGGAGAGCTCGGCGAGCTAAGTTGGGGTTGAGCGCATGCTCAGCTAACTGGTGTATTTCAGCAGCAAAATCTATCTACCCTAGTTTATCATCGGGTTGGATCATCCAGGTTCTATCAGGTTACATTCAGTAGTTATTCTGGGAGGGTGATTATTCATCCAACCAGAGGGTTTCACCGTGTCACTGTGATTAGAGACAAAGCAATTCATTTTCCTACCTACAGGGTTCAGAACTTCCGCATGCTGCTTCCATCATCATGAGAGGGGTATTATAACCCTAGTGGACATCATCCGGGCTTCCAACAACAACTTATTTATTATTCTGGAGCTTATATAGTTTGAGAGGAGGGCACATTCACCTGTGGAGGATGATTTGGTGTATCTCCTTATTCCTCCGGCAGAATCCTTGCATGTTGGGACCAGTCTCTTCACCATCAGCTGATCTATATAATGGTATGTACATGCATTGATTTCTCCTATTTTATAGCATCTCAGTATTTTTCTGGGGTGCATATTTGCATGCAAAGTTCGGGGTTTGCTTTCCTATTTGATTAAGGAGTAAGTCTATTAGCCATATATAGTATACACATAAATAGGAAAATATCAGTTTGGGATATTATAGTGGTATCAGAGCTATTTTCCTTGCCAGCTGTGGGCATGCAAAAATTATAAATGAATCCAGGAGAACCATACAACATTACTCACAGGAGACAGAGGTATAGAGACATAGAAGAGGATTTACAGGACATAGATTTGGGGAACATAGAGTATCAGTTTGAAAAAGGCAAAGAAACAATGGTCGATGATGATAAAATAGCTTTCAATAGTCTCATATCAGCCATAAAAGAACTCACCACTGGGAAAAAATAAATGATGAGCACCTTCAGGAAAATGACTGAGAAGAATGGGCCCACCCCACACAGTCCCTTATTTCCCAACAGTGATAGGGTATCCACCAGGAGTAGTAGGGAGAAATTACATACCAACATGTAGAGCCATCCCCATATCTACAAGCCTTTCCAACCTACCATGCCTCAATTCTTAGATAGTCCAGCTGCAGTGCCTCTAGCACAAGCAGAACCAAAAGAACCCATGGGTTCTTATCTAAGAGAATATAGGGCTTTAGGAGAGGACTTCCATTCAGCCATGACCTTCACTGACTTCTGCCACTTTAAAAGTAAGAACAAACCCAAAGCTTGCAATAGGTCATTCACCCAGAACTATGAGTTACAACGCACCGCAGGGAAACTGACTATCCCTACCTTTGAGGGCACCCGAGGTGGCCCAGCTAGGAATTAGGTGCAGAAGTTGGATACATACTTCCAAATCAACCCCATGATTGAGACAGATGCCATTAAATTGGCTACTTTGCATTTGGATGGAGAAGCACATGAGTGGTGGTACCATGGGTTAGTGACACTAGGTCACAACACCATCACCTCATACACAGATTTTACACAGAGGCTCATTGAGCGGTTTGATTGGAAGGATCTAGAGGTACACTTTAGGGAGCTAGCACAGATCAAGCATATAGGGAGTGTAGATGCTTTTATTTCTGAGTTTCAGAGGATAGCAGTCATGGTCATAGATATATCAGAGAGCAGGTTGATTATGTTGTTCACTGAGGCTCTCACTGAACCCTTACGGGGATGGGGTAAGTCTTATAGGCCCACCACCCTAGCAGATGCCATCAGACGAACTAGAGACTTGTAGGATGCAGTGCCCAAAAATAGGTTTCCTCCCAGGACCAATGTTCCTATTAAAGATAAATAAAGGAAACCATGGCCCAAGAAAGAATGGATGGACAATGATACCCGACAGGACCTTAGAAGAAAAAAGTTATGTTTCACTTGCCAGGAACCATGGATACCAAGTCACAGATGTTCAGGAAAAGGAAAGGCCTACTACATTGAGGCTTATTTCGACAGTGAGGAGGATGAGGATTACCAGGATCAGGAGCAGGGAGAGACAACATAGATAGTTGCTGAGGAATAGGCCTCAGGAGGTACCATTGCTACCATGACAGGGGTTCCTAGATTCCACGCTCTTCGGATCAGAGGTACTGTACAGGGCCACAGAGTGGGAGTACTGATAGATGGTGGGGCATCCCACAACTTTATTGATGCTGCATGGGTTAAAAAGAGAGACATTCAGACTGAGAGCTTTGATGGGTTTTCGGTAGCAGCAACAGGTCACACCATGGAGTGTAGTCGAAGGATTCCTAAATTAAAGGTAATGCTTGGGAATTATACAGTGATAGAGACATTCTATGTGGTATATGTACTTGACATGAATGTGGTACTAGGATTTCAGTGGTTTTATTCCATAGGGAAGTATTCCACAAATTACCAGACCATGGAGATGGAGTTTACAGGAGCAGAAGGACAAAAGGTGGTATTGAGAGGGATGAATACCTATCCTCCCATAGTAGTGACATCACATAGGATGGAGGCAGTACTCCGGTAGGGAGATATTGAGTGGGTTGCAGAGTGTATGGTTACCTTCAAGAAACCACCAGATGAGGCCACACAACATCCATCAGATATAGAGGCCTTACTACAGAAGCACAAGGTAGTATTCAAAGACCTTCCAGCAGGTCGACCTCCCGATAGGGGATTTGAGCACATTATTGAGTTAGAGGAGGGGACCCAAGCAGTTATCACCACTCCTTACAGACATCCCAAGAGGTATAAAGATGAGATCGAGAGTACAATCAAGGAACTACTCAGGCTGGGATACATCAAACCTAGCTCCAGTCCCTTTGCATCTTCAGTAGTGATAGTGAAGAAAAAGGATAGAACCTTATGCATGTGCATTGATTACAGGGAACTCAATAAGAAGACCATAAATAACAGGTATCCCATCCCTAGGATTGATGAGTTAATGGATTAACTACAGGGGGAAAAGTACTTTTCCAAAATTGGTCTCCACTCAAGGTACCATCAGATTCGGGTCAGGGAACAGGATGTTCCAAAGACCACTTTTGATTTCCACTACGGACATTATGAGTTTCTAGTGATGTCATTTGGGCTCACTAATGCACCAGCTACTTTCCAATCATGCATGAACCATATCTTTAAGACACAGTTGTGTAAATATATTCTGGTATTCTTCGACGACATATTGATATACAGTTAGACTTGGGAAGAACATTTGAGACATCTTGATGAAGTACTTGGTATTCTACAGGAGCAGTCACTATATGCCAAAATGTCCAAGTGTGAGTTTGGCATGCAGGAGATGGTGTACCTAGGACATGTGATAGGGGCCAATGGGGTCTAGGTGCACTTAGACAAGATTCGGGAAATTTTGGATTGGCCTACACCTAAAAATGTGACAGAACTGAGGGGTGTTTTGGGCCTTTGCACCAACTATAGGAGGTATGTCAGTGGATTCTCACAGATGACTGTACCCCTCACAGATATTACCACGAAGGGAGCATTTAGTTGGTCGGAGGCAGCACAACAAACATTCGAGAAAATGAAGGAGGTAATGAGTTCATGCCCAATATTATCTTTACCAGACTTTTCTCAATCCTTTGTGTTAGAATGTGATGCTTCAGGAGCCAGAATTGGGGTAGTTTTGATGCAGAACAACCACCCCATTGCATTTGACAGCAGGAAGCTCAAAGACTATGAGTGCCACTATTCGATATATGACAAAGAGATGTTAGATATCCTCCATGCTCTAACCAAATTCAGGCAGAACTTAGTAGGTGCCAGGTTCAAGGTTAAGACAGATCACAACAGCCTGAAATACTTCCTAAAGCAGAAAGAGCTAAACGAGAGACAACAGAAATGGGTAAGTAAAATTTAGGCTTATGACTTCGAGATTGAGTACGTAAAGGGGAAGAGCAATGTAGTGGCCGATGCACTTTCTAGACGACCAGCTACTTTATCCCTTATGAGCATCTTATCATATTGGAGGTCTCATCTTTTGGTTGAGTACTCCAAAGATAAGTTTGCTTGCAAGCTATTGGATGGAAAGATTCAGGATGATAGGTACAGGGTCATTGATGATATCATATACTACAAAAATAGAATCTTCCTGGTTCCAGAGTCTCCTCTCAAGAAGAAAATATTACAGGCATCGCACGATTCACCATTAGTAGGGCATCAGGGATTTCTCAAGACCTACAGACAGATTAGAGAAAGTTTCTCATGGAAGGGCATCAAGAAAGATGTGATACAACATGTGAGGGAGTGCATCTTGTGCTAACAAAACAAAATAGAGCACATCCACCCGGCTAGTTTACTACATCCCTTACCTATTCCCGAGCAGAAATGGGAGAGCATTTATATGGAATTCATTACTGGCCTGCCCAAGGTCCAAGGCAGATACTGCTTGTACGTAGTAGTGGACAGATTGACTAAGTTTTCTCACTTCTTTTCCATATCATCAGATTATTCAGCAGCACAGGTAGTAGAACTATTTTTCAGAGAGGCATTTAGACTCCATGGGTTACCCAAGACCATTGTCAGTGACAGGGAAAACAAATTCACAGGAGCCTCTTGGCAAGATCTTTTCTGGTTAGTGGCGTCCGAGTTAGCCATGAGCACAAGTTATCATCTGTAGAGTGATGGGCAGAAAAAGATTGTTAATAAATGGATTGAAGGATACTTGAGAAATTACATATCAGGTCAGCAAAGGACATGGATCAAATGGTTACTCTTGGGTGAACATTGTTACAACACCACCTACCATATGACCATTAGGATGACCCCTTTCCGAGCCCTGTATGGGTATGATGCTTCCACTTTTGCAGACCGAATATTTGGCGATACTAAGGCCCCCAAGGCCAAGGAGTGGATTCAGGAGGGTCAAGATATCCTCAAGATACTCAGGGAGAACATACAGGCTGCTCAGAATCAACAGAAGATATATGCAGACATGCACAGAGTTGAGCATAGTTTTGAGGTGGGAGACTTCGTTTATTTATGCCTCCAGCCTTACCGACAGTCATCTATTAAAAATAAAGGAGCAGAAAAAATCCAACCTCATTTCTATGGTCCATACAAGATAATTCGAAAGGTCGGAGAGGTAGCATATGAGATAGAACTACCCCGGGAGAGAAATATTCACAACGTATTTCATGTCTCCAATCTCAAGAAGGTGGTTGGTCAATATATTGTTACATATTCTGAGCTGCCTCCCCTTGATGATGAGGGGCAATTGGTTTTGATTCCAAAGCGCATCCTAGAGGTGCGATAGTGAAAACTGAGGAACAGAATCATCAGAGATTACCTGGTTCAGTGGAAAGATCTGCCTATAGAGGAGGCTACTTGGGAGGCAGAACAAGTATTGCAGCACCCAACTTTACAGTTGCTTGAGGACAAACAAATTCGAGTGGGGAGGACTGTAATGTCCTCTTCTGCTTAGGCATTGAGGACCAACCTGCTAACCTATGTGATTCCTATAGGTTCGAGTGGGTACTGACAGTTATGGAATCAGCCGAAGATTGATGCCATATATAGAAGATCTAGGGCATCAATATTATATCACCACTGGGTCGAAGAGGGCCACTAGAGCCAAAGGCCACCTACATGCATGACATCTGAGCATTATTTAATGATGCATGCACTCGATTAAGTCTCCATGCGCATGCATGCAAGTCAACTACAAATTAGAAGATAAAGTGACCTAATTAGGTCAAAAGTTAGGGTTTTCACAGTTGAGAGTTATAAAATAAAGATAAAGTGATTGGAGAAGGCACTTATGTGATAATTGATTTGTGGAGTCGAATTGGCGAGCTCGACGAGCTAAGTTGGGGTTGAGCGCATGCTCAGCTAACTGGTGCATTTCAGCAGTGAAATCTATCTACCCTAGTTCATCATCAGGTTGGAACATCCAAGTTCAGCACTAGTTCATCATCAGGTTACATTCAACAGTTATTCTGGGAGGGTGATTATTCATCTAGCCAGAGGGTTTCACCGTGTCACCGTGATTAGAGACAAAGGAATTCACTTTCCTACCTACAGGGTTCAGAACTTCCGCATGTTGTTTCCATCATCACGAGAAGGGTATTATAACCCTAGTGCACATCATCCAGGCTTCCAGCAACAACTTATTTATTATTCTGGAGCTTATATAGTTTGAGAGGAGGGCGCATTCACCTGTGGAGGACGATTTGGTGTATCTCCTTATTCCTCCGGCAGAATCCTTGCATGCTGGGACCAGTATCTTCACCATCAGCTGATCTATATACTAGTATGTACATGCATTGATTTCTCCTATTTTATAGCATCTCAGTATTTTTCTAGGGCACATATTTACATGCAACTGCATGCATGCAAAGTTTGGGGTTTGCTTTCCTATTTGATTAAGGAGTAAGTCTATTAGCCATCTACAATATACACATAAACAGGAAAATATCAGTTTGGGATATTACAAATCTGCAACTCTATGGAGCAACCATGCAAAATCATGGTTCTTCTATGCATCAACATCCTGGGACTCTACATGTGAAGTTTTCCATCTTCTTCCAATCTGATGATAGATCGGAGAAGGAATATTGTCTTTGACACTTCTTTCTGGAGGAATAGTGACTTGATCCAATTTGTTCTTTAGTGGGCTGAATTGTGGATCAGTCCTTACCATCAAGTATCATCTCTCAGGAAGCTTGTTTCACCTCACTAAAGGAAGTGTAATTGAATGAGAGAGCGCAACATGTCCATTCTAATACTGGGACCTCGTTCTTCTTCTGTCACCTGGATCCCCAACAAGATTCCCAACTGCTTCAATGAGCTTTTAGGCACATTTAGGCTTAGTCCATTGATTTGGAATAGGAGTTGGATCTAGATCTAGATCCTCTTGAGGCTCAATCTCAATAACAAGATCATGATGATCTTGTTCCTCATCTTTTGAATTTGAATCTTTAGACAATACATCATTAACAAAAGTTGTAGATAGAATTTTTTTACCTCCCCTTTCGAATGGCATGTGAGGTTGTATTGGATCTGAGTATGGCAGAAAGTGTGAGAATTCACATGCCTTGGAGGCATGGTTTGCAACACCCCTCTCTATAATATTCCTAGTTGAGATATATGTGATATCCACTGAGTCAGGGCCAAATACTACTCGCTTTGGTGATCTAGTATGTGTCATCTGGTATACATATAACAAATTTGCAGCTAAAGAGGGCACATAGAGTACATATCTGAACACTCCATGTTTTAACTTGATCGAACCCTTTCCTTCAGCTCGAATTTGGGTATCATCACCCAGGAGAATACTCGGACCATCTGTAGTTTTTAATTAAGAGAATGATTCTCTAGATGCAACCATAAGATTGGAGCCTCCTACATTTAATGAGGAAGGCATGTGATTTTGAAAAACTAGCCTTCAATGCATGGCATATCTCATCATGATTTTCAGACTTTTCTCTAGAGTTAGTCTTCCTTGTGCCTTTAAGGAGGGAAATATTGTGTTGCTCGAGGATTTTTTTCCATTTGATCATTAGTCTTCTTTGTACAAGAACTTTCTAGATGAAATCCTTTCATACAGTAGGAACATGGCTTTCTCAAATTTCTTCTTCTTCTTGGAACTCGAGGCTCCATTGGAATATTTTTTATTCTCCTTTGGTTTCAAATCAATATCTTTGGTCTCCTTCCCCTTTGTCTTCCCTCTTGCTTGCACATTTCTAGAGTCTCCAACTAAGAGTGCTAGATTCTTGGAGGGATGAAGCACTCACATTTGAATCAATTTGTCTTGTTCCCGTATCAAAGACTTTGCAAAAACATCTAGAGAAGCCATCTTCCAATTTGGAATGGAAACGCTTCCGAAATGGAAAGTAGAGACAAAGACTGAGAATTTTGAGACAATCTTGCTCAAAATTGACAGCACAAGCTACTCATCCTTCCTTTCTATTCCACATTGTTTGCATTGAAGTACTAGAGATTTGTATTTTGAAAATAATTGTTGAATAGTCTTGAAATTGTTGGGCTATAGTGCAATTTCATTCTCTAGAATATGGCCTCTAAGCTCATCCTGTTTTCCAAATAAAGATGCAAGCTTGTCCCATGCCTCCTTTGGTGTTTTGAGTCCCTCAAGGTGAAATAGAAGATCCCAGGAGACGTGAATGCACATGAAACTGAAGGATTCGTCAATCCGGTTCAGAAACTTGGATTTCTCAACATACTGTTGGGGCTCCACTTCTCCTCCCATTGTCATCCTATACAATCCCTTGTTGCGCAAGGCCATCTGCATATCTGCCCTCTAATCAATGTAATTAAAGGGTGTAAGGATTCTGGGTGTATGAGCAGAAGAATTCTCCATTTCGTTGTATGTTGATAAGTCAAATCTGTCAAAAAACTACGTAAGTACCTGCAAAACAAACCAATTCGCAATCATATGTCAGTTCAAAGCCTTCCACCTCAACATGTGCACATTTTTAGTGTCCATCACACCTGTAGAGAATTCTCTAGACAGAATCCAGAGTTTCCAAGGCAATGATTACGGGAATTATGTGAAAACTCAGCTGCTTCTCGTGCATAATATTGGAGGTTTATGAGGTTTGTTGTTAGCTTGAACACGGATATGATACCATGTTAAATTTCAAAACCATAGATCTACATGCCAATGTGAGAGCTATTGGAAAGGAATTATGCAGTGGAATAATTGAGATCAATATACACTGGGAAAATAATTCATGTCACAAATTTTAGATAAATCAGACAAGAATTGCTCAGATAATCACAACGTTAATCTTTATTCATTAATCAATAATACAATGATTATACAATAAATAGAATTTGAATATTGTGGATAGGATTTGAATCTACCAACTCAAACTCACTTGTTTTAGCTAACTCGGTGTGGAAAAATCATAGTTGGAGCTCACTTGTTTATCTCTATATGTCTAAATCGGTCTACAATCAGTTAACTGATGAGGTAGGTGGACAAAAGGCGCCACACTCCCTGCATACATGCAAAATTGGTGCTAAGTGAACTTATAGTGATATAACTGAATGTTACTAGAGGATAACTCAGCATAACTACTTAAATGCCACAACCAATTGAAGGAGGCTGCTGGTGGCACTCGGAGTGGGCTCCTATAATGTAGGGATTGGTCCTAGAGGCACATAAACTCATGCATGCACATGCAGTAAGTGGCAGATAGCATCTAGGTGTGTCCCCCATACTATAGTACAATGATAATAACTTACTAAATTAGGAAAAATGACCAAATAGACTATATTGGACAAAGGAGGATTAATTAATCCTAACACTTCAACCCATATCTTCTCTATATAAAGAGAACGTTTTCTAGAGAAAGACCAAATGACACAAAAACATTGAAATCATTTTAAACAATTTTTTATATATTATTCCACATAATCTTTTGAATGAGCGTTAAATTCACACGTAATCAACCTTAAAAAATACATACATTAAAGCCATGAACCCATAATAAATTATGATTTAAAACTTATATAAATTGGAGCACTACTAGATGTTTTAGTTATATATTTACTATTCATTGTCGTTTATATTTGTATCATTTTTTTATATATTGCTTATATCATTTAGGTTAGGTAATCAAACACATTAACATTAACATTTACTCCATACATTTATTGAGTAGGTACTTAAAAATATACATGTAAATAAATAAGTAATTTTTTTTGAATTACTATTGCTTATTATATGTTGAAGATGTCATTGTCAAATTGCACTTTTTTTTTCCAAGGAAAAAAATTATATTTGCTATGTCATTGAGAAATCAAAACACACATTTATGAGCCTTTTATGCTCTGTCCCAAACCACTAAGATCTATAGTTCCTATTTGGCTTTACAGTCTTCCAACTTTGTATCGAAACACTACAGACCCCCCCAAGGAAACATGTCTTTATAAAACTTTTCATCTAGCCAAACACTAATGAAACAAATTTTAGTGAATGATCTGATGTACCGCTAAGGTGATGGATTTTTTAGTAAATTCTTGAGAGACTAAGGCTCTTTTTAAATAAAATTAATTTCATATATAAATTTCCTTACACTATTTTAAATAGAAATTTTAATTTTGTCAAAATAAAGTGTTAACATAGTAAAATCATGCATTAATTGGTTAACCATCTAAATAGCCCAAATAAAAAATCAGTTAAGTATCATATATGACATTAAATAATTATTGCAGAAAACTGATATTAAATGATTTTAACTACAACCAAACATTATATTGTATCTCTAATTTAGATCATTGACACACAATACATTTTATAAACCAAACAACATCAACATAACATGAAAAGACAGAATTTGCAAAGATTAATTTTGGAAGGATTTTTTTTCATTCTTTGAGCCCATTTTTTTGTTAAAATCATGAAAGAGGATTTCCACAGAGAGATAGGTCTAAACCTATCTATAGAAGTTGGTCTATTCTCCTTGGGGACCAATTCTATAAAGAAAGAGTTCGTGGCTCCTCCTATTCGATCCTTTCCCCTCATCCTGACTAGCATTTTGTGTAGATCCTTCTTTATAATATTCCAACGACTTCTATAAGAGCTAATTGCAAACCTATCTAGTCCAAGTGCCTTGTTTGGGTAAAGATACCAAATTGCTTCTTGGATCGCTGATTTTGTGATAAGATTGCATAAGAAATTGTTTTCTTCCAAGGTAACAATTTATGGAATGCTTTCACACACTGAATCAATAGCAGATAGATCAACTTCCTCCATTTTCGTGTATAAACTTTTAAATAATTGAAAGGCTTCATTTACCTCATGAATCATTTGCAACCGAAGCTAACTAGAAACCCTGCTCATCTTCAAGGAAGCAGAAAAAGCTAGAAGGTTATGAAGAAACCATCATGAGATGAAAAACTTTAGAGTCTAGATGTAGATGAAAGAAAAATATTTATAACATGGAGTAACAAAATGTAGTTGTTAATACTAGTGGCGAGAATGTCAAAGGTATTAGGTTAAAAATATAAAATGAATTTGAATTCGAAAAATAATATAAAGAAGAATAAATTAATATACTAAATTAATTAATAAAAAGAATATGGTAAGGGGAGAAATTAAAAGAGAAATAATTAAATTAAAGAGAGAAAAGTTTTGAGTTTAATTAAATGTGAAGAAATTAAAATTAGGATTTAAAATATTTATTAATTTAAGAATGAGAGAAATGAGGGAATATCAAAGATAATAATAATTAATGAATATTGTTTTAGGATAGAAAAAGAGAGAAATAAGGAATAAAAATGAAAATGAAAATGAAAATAAAAATAAAAATTTAAGAATTACGAAAGTAAAGATTAGGAAATTATGAATAAAGATTAGGCAGTTAATAATAAAGATAGTAAAGATTATTTTTTCGGTAAAATAAGAGAAATGAATAAGAAAAAATACACAAATAAAGTAATCATAATAAAATATTAAGAAAAAAAGTGAAGGTTAGGTGAAGGAATTTACTTAACCAAGCTCGATTCCTTTTATTTTTATTTTTATTTTAATATTAACTTTCACCTAACCCTCACTTTTTTACTTAGTATTTTATTACAGTTACTTCATTCCTGTATTTTTTTTCTTATTCTCTTCTCCTATTTTATCTTAAAAATAAAAATTTCTTAACATGTATTTATCACTATTCATTGCCATCACCTAGATTATTTTCTTTGCTTGGCATGATAACATTGTTGTTATAAAATATATGTTTTGATCTCGGATTGTGTCTTAGTACGAACCGCCAATCCCTATCCAATACATCTAGATAAAAGACCAGTGGGTTGTAGTGTTTTGGGTAAACATAAGTCTCCTTTTCATCCCACATCTTTTTAGAGTTGATACATATTATCCCAGTATCATGGTCTTCCTTTACATTATTTTGGTCGAAAGTATCCCACCACTTGCACCTAAAAATAATGCATTGGAAATATGAGAAGTTTGATTGCATGATCTCGTGCATCTCTTCAATGTAACCTAGCTTCCCCTCTATTATGTTTTAATCGTGATGGGTAACACAATTAGATTGGTCAAACTTGACCTTCACTCCACATTCAAATGTGACATGTCCATCATCGATATCCTTAGTGAGAAAATGATGTCCATATGTCCACATGGATGTGAACAAATGCACCTAAAAAATACAAAGAATGGATGTTAATCAAAAAACATAATACATGTTATATTTCCAATGTGCATTATAAAATGAACAACGTACATAAGAGCTATTGTTCTAGAGTAGATACACCTATCTCCCATGTTTAGTGCATCCTCTTCACCACATGGGTAACGACTGTACGTGGCATATTTCTCTCTGATCTGGCCAGCCACCCAACTATTACGACATATCGATGGCATTTTTTTTAAATTACTAGGATAAGGGATTTTTTTACTGTTCAACCGTTTGAATTCTTTCTTGTCATTGTCCCTTTTCCTTATCTTCTCTTCATACAATGTGACCCATGGTTGTGTTTCTTTCGTATAGTAAATGACAGATTTATTGATGACATCAATTTCTAGCTTAGTCCCCAACTTGTGGGTGACAAGCCCTAGTTTTAAGTTACTTTTACTTTTTAATAAGGTATGCTCTAAAGTTAAGTCAAGGAAGCCTCATATAAATAAGGCTTCTAGCTTTAATTTGTAACATGGACAAGGGTTCAAACATGTACTTTTCTCTTTTTATCTTGCTCTGTTGGAGATTTTGGGTGATACACACCTCTCTCGTTGGCTTGTGATGAATGGTGAGCTTTCTAGGGTTTCTACTATCTTGCAAGGTTGATCTTATGAATGGTTATAATAACTCATGGCTAAGGTGTTGAATTTGTGAACCATTGATCTATAGGAAACTGAGAGCAATTGTGAAGTAGGATTATGCAGTGGAATATCAAGAACAATGTACACTGAATAAGACAAATTTGAGATAAATATGATGAGAATTGATTAATTAATTACAACATTAATCTTCATTAATCCAACATTAATACAATGGTGTTACAATAAGGAGAATTCGAATCATGTGGATAAGATTCAAATCTACCAACTAAACTTGACTAATTGGCTAACTCAGTGTCTAAATCATTGCATGGGAGCCACTAGTCTAATTCCCAATGTCTAAATCAGTCTTACAATTAGTTAAACTAGTTAAACCAGTTAAACTAATGAGGTAGGTGGAAAAATGCGTCACTTCCCCATGTAGCCATGCAAAACTAGTGCTAGACTAATTGAGAGTGATCTAACTGAATCTAACTGGAGGTTGACTGAGCATAGCTGCCTACCTACCACAACCAATTGATGGAGGCTGGTGGTGGAACTCAGAGTGGCTCCTAGAATGTAGGGATTGGCACTGGTGGCACCAAACGACACCAATAACACCAAATGGCACCAATGGCACCAAACTCACCCAAATGTTTGTTAAGTTAGGCAAGATGATCAAATAGACTATATATGGACAAGGAGGGATTATATAATACTAACACCCCCCCGCCCCTTAATCCTAACTTGGATAAACTTGGGCCCTGGAAACTAGGCCAAGAGTCACCCATACAATCTAAAGAAAAATAAAAACTGCTTAATAAACTAAGGAAAATGGGGAAAACCTCATGGGAACCCCCCCCTCAAAAAGCAGTGAATCAGGAACAATGAATCAAGCCTTTACACCGAGAAGAGATTTGAGAAAGACAAATCTCTTTTCTGTGAAGGACTTGGTAAATATATCTGCAATCTGCTTCATTGTAGGGCAGTAATGCAGTGTGATAGTTTTGCCATGCACTAGTTCCCGAATATAATGCATGTGAATCTCAATGTGCTTCCGTTGTTGCTTTTGAACTGGATCACTGGATATCTTTATGGTACTCTGGTTGTCACAATAGATGTCCACTGAAGGTGAAGTGTGAATCTCAAATTCTGTTAAGATGCCATGCATCCAAACTGCTTAAATAGTTGCATTTACATCCCCCCTATACTCTGCTTTTGCTGAAGAGAGTGCAAGTATTGCTTGCTTCTTACTGGACCAACAAATTGGCCCAGATCCCAACATAAACACAAACCCTGAAGTGGATTTTCTATCATTCCCATCTCCATCCCATTATGAATCTGTGAAGCTTATGAGATCAAGTTGTGCACCAGTTGCATACTGGATCTCATAATATCTAGTACCCTACACATAGTGCAAGATACGCTTCGTTGCCTTCTAGTGCATCTCCTGTGGCTCCTGCATGTATCTAGCAGCAACACTCATAGCATATGATATATCTGGTCTAGAATGTGTGAGGTATAGAAGGTTGTTAATGAGTTGTCTGAAAAGAGTGTTGTCTACCAAAGATGTTGAACCACCTTCTTCTAGCCCGATGCCAGATACGAAGGGAAAAGGGGTTTCTTTATAGTCTTCCATGTGGAATCTCCTAAGCATGTCTAATGAGTATATGGACTATGAGATCATGATTCTCGAAGTCTTTTTGACTTACTTTGAGACCAATGAATTGTCTTAACAGTCCTATATCTGTCATAGCGATTGCTTTGTTCAGAGTTGAATTGATGCTTCTCAATCCAACAATGGAGCTGCTAGTAATGAGCAAGTCATCCACATATAGCACAATCAATAACAAGAATCCCTCTTTCTTCTGCATGTAAACATTGCAATCTGATTTACATCTTTCAAATCTCTGTGACATGAGGAAGGCATCCATTTTGGAATACCATGCCCTTGGGGCTTGTTTGAGCCCGTAGAGTGATTTCCTCAGTTTGCAAACTAAGGAGGAATCCTCAATCTACCCCTCAAGTTGTTTCATGTAAATCTCCTCTTTCAAGTCACCATGGAGGAAGGCACTTTTCACATCCATGTGATGTACCTCCCACCTTTTTGGAGTTGCAACTGCTAAGACAAGTCTGATGGAGTCCATTCTTGCTACTGGAGCGAATGTCTCATTACAGTCCAATCCTTGAACCCATGAGTATCCTTTGGAAACCAACTGAGCCTTATACTTGGTTGTGGTTCCATCAAAGGCTATCTTGGTCTTATAGATCCATTTTCACTGAACTAGTTTCCTCCCTGGAGGTAAGGGGACAAGTTCCTAAGTTTTATTGTCTTGTAGCGAATCAAATTCCTCATCCATAGTTGCTTTGCATCTTAGATCATGGCAAGCCTTTTTGAATGTTTGAGGATTTGATCCCAACATCATGAAGCACCTCTCAAAGAGAAGTAGATCTATGTGGAACAGTGCAACATACTCTTTCTGATATTGGGACCTCATTCTTCTTATATCATCTAGATTCCTAGCAACATCGCTAGCTGCTTTAATGTGCTTTTGGGGGCCCATTTTGGTTGTTGAGATGAAATAGATGTTGGATCTAGATCTACATCCTCTTGAGGTGTAAGCTCAATATCAAGATCGTGCTGATCTTCCTCTGAATCTGAATATGAAATATTAGACAATAAATCCGTATCTACAAATGGAAGTAAAGTAGTTTTAATACCTATGATCTGCTTTGAATGTAAGCTTTGTTTGTACTGGATTGGAGTATGGCATGAAGTGTGTGAATGCATATGCTTTAGAGGCATGGTCTGCAACACCTTTCGTTATAATATTCCTAGTTGAGATATATGTGATCTCTACTGAGTCAGGGCCAAATACCACTTGCTTTGGTCAGTCGATGTGAGTCATATGGTATAGAGATAACAAGTTTGCTGCAAGGGAGGGCACAAAGAGTACATTTCTGAACTCTCCATGCTGGATTTTAATAGAGCCTCTTCCTGCTGCTGGGATCTGAGAGTCATCACCCATATGAATACTAGGTCCTCCTAAGATATTGAGAGTGGTGAAGGATTCCCTGGAGGCAACCATGTGGTTGGATGCTCCAGAATCTATCAAGTAAGATTTCGACCGAGTGAGGTCTGCCTTCAAGGCATGGCACCTCTCATGATCTTCTGTCGGTTGTCCAACATCAGACTTCTTTACTCTTTGTGGAAGAGCAATATTGTTATGTTCAAGGAGTATTGACAGTTGGTCGATTGTCTTCTTCATGCATTGGCTCTCTGGATGAAAGCTTCTCATACAGTATGGACACTTAGTCTTCTCGAATTTATTCTTTTTTCTTGGAACCCAAGGCTCCATCGAAAGATTTCTTATTCTCCTTTGAATTTGAAGCAATGGTTTTGGGCTCCTTCCCTCTTTCTTGTGCATTGTTTGAGTCTGTCATCAAGAGTGCTTGATTCTTGGAGGTTTGAATAGCTCCCATTTGAACCAATTTACCTTGCTCTTGTATTAAGGATCAACAAAAGAATCTAGAGAATGCATATTCCAATTGGGGATGGAAGCTCTTCCAGAATGTAATGTAGAGACAAAGACTGAGTACTCAGAGCCAAGCTTGCTCAGTACAGACAACACAAGCTGCTCATCTTTCCTCTCTAATCCACATTATTTGCATTGCAGTACTAGTGACTTGTACTTTGTGAAGAATTGCTAAATAGATTCAAAACTACTGGGTTGTAATGCAATGAGCTCATTCTCCAATATGTTCCCTTGAAGCTCATCTTGTTTTCCAAACAAAGATTCAAGCTTCTCCCAAGCTTCCTTCGGAGTCCTTAGTCCCTCAAGGTGGAACAAAAGATCCTGGGAGATATGAGTGCACATGAGGTCGATTCAAAAATTTGTTCTTCTCAACATGTTGTTGGGGCTTAGTTTCTCTGCCCTTAGTCATCCTATACAGGCCAAGATTGTGCAAGGACACCTACATATCTTCCCTCCAATCAGTGTAGTTGAAGGGTGTAAGGATTTGGGGTACGAGATATGAAGAATCCATCTTTTTGTATGTTGAACAGTCAATTCCTTAAGAAGCTATGTAGGTACCTGCAATTAACATTGCAAAAACCAAATTCAATTTGCAATCATGTTAGTTTCAAGCCTTTCCACCTCGACATGTACACTTTCTCAGAGTCTGTCACACTTGCCGAGACTTCTCTAAATGAATCTAGATTTAGCAAGGAAAAAATTGCAGGATTTATGTGGAAACTCAGTTGCTTTTGGTGTACAACAGAGATCGGACAAGAATTGTTGCTAGCATGAATAAGGCTTTGATACCATGTTGAATTTGTGAACCATTGATCCATAGGAAAACGAGAGCAATTGTGAAATAGGATTATGCAGTGGAATACCAAGAACAATGTACATTGAACAAGACAAATTTGAGAGAAATATGATACGAATTGATCATTTAATTACTACATTACTTTGCATTAATCCAATAGTAATACAATGGTGTTACAATAAGGAGAATTCGAATCATGTGGATAAGATTCGAATATACCAACTAAACTTGACTGACTGGCTAACTCGGAGTGTCTAAATCACTGCATGGGAGCCACTAGTCCAACTCCTACTCTCTAAATCAGTCTTTCAATCACTTAAACTAATTAAAATAACAAGGTAGATGGAAAAAGGCACCACTTCCCCATGCAACCATGCAAAACTGGCGCTAGAATAATTGAGAGTGATATAAATGAATGTAACTAGAGTTTGACTCAGCATAACCGCCTACCTACCACAACCAACCAATGGAGGTTGTTGGTGGCACTCAAAGTGGCTCCTAGAACGTAGGGATTGGCACCGAT
Source organism: Pseudotsuga menziesii (assembly GCA_001517045.1). NCBI lineage: Eukaryota > Viridiplantae > Streptophyta > Pinopsida > Pinales > Pinaceae > Pseudotsuga > Pseudotsuga menziesii. The sequence goes on along the minus strand of LPNX010026808.1, from coordinate 119,783 downwards.
GTCACCAAATGGCACCGGTGGCACCAATGGCACTAGTGGCACCAAACTCACCCAAATGACTCCTAATCTAGGCAAGATGATCAAATATACTATATATGGACAAGGGATGATTCTATAAACCTAACATAAGGAAGGACCTAAGAAGCACCTCTTGCTCTATTTCTTGGTTGTTGTTGGTAAGGTCTCTCCATTTTCTTATTTGACATTGTTTTTGCACTTTGGGCAAGGTAAATTAGGGGTTTTATTGACATCTTGTTAATTTTGCTTGAGGAGACCTTCCTCTTGAAGGAGCTCTCCATTGTGGGCTTTGGAGTTGATATTTTTCCCTAATTAGTTTTTTTGGCTACTTCGACGTAGTTAGTAGCCTCTTACCCTAGTTGGTAAATCTTGAATATCCAAATTGAGTAGGGATGTTGACCTTGATCTCTAATTTCCCTATGGTTGAAAAGACTAAGGTCATAAGCCCTCCTCTTTCACTATTTTTTATCAAAATTATCTTGTACATTTATTACAAAAATCCAAAAAAAATATATTAGAAAAATCCTAAAAATTAGAAAATACATATCTTAACAAATACTTGGAAATTGGAAATTATGTTCCCACAAAAAGATGCGCCCTAATTGAATTAATGGTGGATCTTGAAAGGCATTTTGATCCTATGGTTGATTTATGTGATACTTTGATATTTGTACCACTTAAGTTTTTGTATTGCAGATTTGTTATTGTAGGTACAACAAGTATATCAAGGAGTTTTGCTAAGTTCAAAGGCCTTAAAAGTGGGTTTCTAGGCTTGTTTTAACCCTTGGGGGATTGGAGGTTCATTGGAGAACGTGTTAAGTGGGACCACACTCTACTATAGGGTTGTTACAAAGTTCATATCATATATGATATCCTATTTTCAAGATTGTTTTGAGGCCTCTCCTTCGCTCTATTGCTCACCCCCCCTATCCTGTTGTACAAGGTACTCTTTATATGGTAAGGATGGCATTATTATGACTATTTTTTATCAAGTTTTTGGAGATATATTCACTGTGACAATCCTATAACTACAATATCTATTGTATGTTATATTTCTTGAGAGTTGTGATAAAGCTCTTTAATTCCTACCTCTCTTTCAATGATATTTATGTTTCATTGTTTTGACTCCACAAAGCATTGATCTATGCCAAGAGGTTTCTTGGAAAACATGTTTGTATATTCTAAGGAATCGCAAATAGTGTTCACCAAGTTCTAGGGACTCCCCCTTGGTCTCATGAGTTGACCTAAATCGTTTAAGAAGCTAGGCTACGTTGACATTGGGATCTAGCTTCTCCCGTGCTTGCCACTCATCACACCGTGACCCATGACTTTATCATGGGTGTTATTTTGGGAAGTATCAGCCCTAAATCTCATGAAGCACCCCGAACATGGTGTAAACACTTTTAGAGTCACCCAAAAAACTAACTTCAATGAACATAAGTAACACTTAATTGGTACATAATTTAATCATTAGCGTAAAGTCACAACTCTTCATATAGAAGGATCATCGTGGAGTTTTGCAAGAGACGATAAAGCTGTACAAAGTTTAGATATTGTGCTTAGGATGATTTGAAAGCACTGAATTCAAAATATTGAAATCGAACAAGCATTATTAATTCAACTGTTGAGAATCACAATAAGAAGTTTGCCATTGTGTTTGTGCTTCATTTAAATTACTACTTAGTTGCAATACTAAATTGTTGCAAAAGAATAATCCACTTCATGTGCCATGCATTCTCGAACTTTCTTAGTGTCCTGAGGAGCCTAGAAGCCTATGTGCATTGTTAATGACAATGATACACTAAGAAACTCAAAACAACACTTGAAAAATTTCTCAAAGTGTTATGCAATGAGTCTTTGGTGTTGCACCAAAATTGCACCCATTGCATGTCCAAAGGCATCTACCTTGATCTTAAAGGCTTGTTGAAACTTAATTAATGAGAGGACAATAGTAGGCATAACTCAACATTTGAGATTTTTAGATGCTTCCTATTGTATTTCTTCTCAACAACAAACAAATTTGGTTATAGTTTAGTATAGCCTGAGTGGGCCTCTAAGAACATGTGTTTCCTCCTAGGATTTCATAGGTTCAAATCTAGAGGAGGGTAGATGACATGAGTCTTTGGTGTTGCACCAAAATTGCACCATTGCATTCCCAAAGCCATCTCCCTTGATCTTAAAGGCTTGTTGAAAATTATTTAATGAGGACGATAGTAGGCATAACTTGACATTTGAGATTTTAAAATGCTTCCTATTGTATTTCTTCTCAACAACAAACAAATTTGGTTATAGTTTAGTACAACCTAGTGGGCCTTTGAGAACATGGGGGTAGGGTATGTACACCTCTGTAGACTTTAACAATTACATCAATGCACAAAGGGGTCCCTTGTCCCGCAACAAAGGGGTCTCATACACCAAATTGGTATCTAGCTTGGATGTGCCCTTAAAAATAGATTACTATTATTATTATTCTATTATTATTATTATTATTATTATTATTATTATGCATTAAGAGGGTGTCCAAGAAAATGGTGCCATAATATTTTAGTTACATAGTTTTAATATTCCCATAAAACCTTACAAGTCATGCATTTTCTTTAAAAATAGCTAGATAAAAATGATTAAAATCTTTATTAAATCAAGCTCAATCAATCATAATTTACATCAAACCCAACATAAACTTTCATGTTTACCAACCATTATCAATCAATCATAATTTACATCAAACCCAACATAAACTTTCATATTTACCAACCATTATCATAAATATCAAAAACATTAATAAGACCAAACAACATCAACAACCATTGAAACAATCCTAGTTGCATTTTGCAACTGGTCTTCCATATATCATCTAGTTTGAAACTGGTCTACCATATATCATCTAGTTTGAAATATATTTGCGGATAACCGCATTTTAAATTGGTTTTACTAAGATATATGTCTGCCAAAAGTTGATTTGCATATCATGAATGCACATAAATGGATATAAGTTCTTATGGTGATTGTAGTCAAAAGTCGATTGAACTTTTACATATGCGTGTTGAAAACCTCAATTCGGAAGATGACTTGGCAAACCCAAAGTGTAAGAGATTTAACTCTCAAAAGAAACAAAAAAGCTTTTAGTAACTTATCCATGAAGAGGATAATTCTTTATTTTCTCTTTGGGATTTATGTTTGGCACCGCCCAGTTTTTTTTTCTTTTCGCCCACCATTTGGACTTTCCATGGTGAAAATAACATGCAAACTAGTCATGGGTCGGGGTCTCACTCGCAAATACTCATGAGCCTGACTTGCTTCTGACAAGTTTGATTCACTGATAGAGAATCGTGCAGCGTGCTAGTATAAGCAGAGTTTATCTCTAGAATAATCAGGAGTACATAGAAGACTACAATTTTGTAAACTCTGACATGTATTCTCCATGTGGCATCCTAATTTGCAACTAAAATAATGGTTGAATATGTCCTTTGTCCAACAACCCTTGAATTTGCCTCCTAATATCCTCCATCTCTAACAACAGTCATGTGCAATGCCTGTTTTAGCAGAACAACTCAGTGCTCAATTGCATGACCTAAAAGCATTATATGCAATTCTTAGAACAACTAAGAAAAACATTGAATCAACTAGTCCAGTTACTTCTACTTTTTCGACTCTTTTGGTTGCAACAGAACTAAGCGTGGTGATGCCTTAGTGCCTTGTCTCTATCCAGTGCGAGGAGGCCTCAATGACTTGGCTCTTTCCTCTTTCTTTGGTCGAAGAATCAACAAAGTGAACTGCCCTGAGGCTTTGATCAATAATTAATCTTCAACTGTAGAAATTGGCGCTAAAGTTTAGATTTTCATGTTCTAGTAAAGTTGGTACTGGTTTAGGCACCATTGATAGATTATATCACAATTCCACAAGTATGAATTGCCAAAAATAACTCATGCACCTCCAAAGGAACAATGTTAAACTCTACTTTCTGGATGTAATCCTATGAGATGGATACATTGACTTTGCAGTTGCCTTGGATGTGCAAGTCCTTATTTTTGCTAAGCCAACAAGAAGTAGTGTTCAAAGATATGCTAACTGTAGCTAAGTTGTGCTTCTTCACTGTTGCATCTAGATGAGGTCTCATTGGGTGTCAATAACAAAAGCTACCTTAAGCAACATAACTAAATCTGAGATTTGCAATTGTCTACAAGGAATGGATTGAGCAGGATTTGTACTCCTCGCAAATAAAACATAAACTCCAAGTTTCTATTAAAATAATAATAATAATAATAATTTATTTTTAAAGTTACAGCTTAGCCAAACATCAATTTCAATTTGGTGTATGAAACCTCCTCCTTGTTTGTGGGACAAAAGCTCCAATAAAAAATGATCAACACAATTCCAGAAATATGCTGAATTGATTTGTGCATAAGTTTACTAAACAAAATGACTCGGAGAAAATTAAAAAAAATCAATTTACATGTAGAACAAATGACAGAACAAATGAATAGCAGAACATGAACAAATGACAAAAACAGATGAATAGCAGAACAAATGACAAAACAGATGACAGTGGTTTTCATTAATAAATAAATAAAAACTCTGAAACACAAGTCTAGACATCAGATTGTTTATCATTACTATCCCTCTAAAAGTATGTGTCTCTATTCATCAGAAACCTTATGTCTGCACATAGACTTGTAATATAATATATTAGGTGAACGAGCTCAGGTTCAAAAATAACTTAAGAATGTTTGGATAGTTTTAAAAGTTACAACCCATTCGATCCAGATTTAGCAAGCATTAAAGTGTCGACTTCCCATAAAAAGAACAGCAGTTAGTAAATCCAATTTTACTCCGCTCGCAATGTCAAGTGCCCGAACCCTTCTGTATTCTAAGATCATGTAGAGTTAAAAAATATTAGTTAACTGATGGATTAATCTTCCAAAAATAACAACTCATTCAAACTTAGAAGAATCAAAAGTATTATTGCCTCCAAACTATAGATCAAAGTCTTTATCAGTAAAATTATACTGCAAGCACTTCTGCATCTCAAAAAGAGATTAGTTCATTACATCTATCCAGTAGACTCTCAGTCAACCCATATTATCCTAAGCGGCAAATGCTGGCACGCAAGCATTTCTACAGGTCGTCAACATACAAAAGAATTGGTAAATTTACAAAGTCATTAAACATGAAAAGTAAAGTCGAAATTTCCTGTTCCAAAGAGCCAGCAGGTTTCCCATCAGATTTTAGTGTCCCGGATGAATGTCCCTCTGAAGCTGTTTCTATTTCAATTTTCCTTGGTAAATGAAGTAGACAGAGCAGCATAGAGGCCCACCACTCTCGTGATGTTGTTGTTGAGCTCTCGAATTAGGACAGCATTTCGACTTAGATTATCTGGGATCTTGGCTTCATGATTTTGTTTTATCTCATTGATAAGCAACCGATTCTGGTCTAAAATATTCTGCACCTGACCAAAGCTTTTCTGGAAGGTTTGCAACACTTTACCATCGATTTGATTTCCATTCCCAGGAGCAGAATATGCACCGCCCTCCATCTATAAATGCAACAGGAACAAATATATAAACCTGCATAATGAAGTTTGGATTGTATATTAGCAACAAATGTGATCTTGCGTAGAGTACAGCAAAAGTTTATAAAAACGAGTCGGATCATCATCATGGTATGTAATACCACGAGGGTAACAGTTTGACAGTTCCAAATGAAGTCTCTCAAGGAAGTTCTTTGGTGATTAACTCAAGGGAGTCTTTTAATTAGAATAGATACATGAAGCGAGCCTTTTCGCTCAAAAGTATCCACTCACATTAAGGACCATCCCTACTATTAGATTTAGTGCCTTATTCTGTATTAAGGTCTCATAAATATGTGTTATGGGTAAAAATAGGGTTTTCATATATTTATTAGTTCTTTGGTTAGGTAGAGATTTTGCCCTTTTAATGAAATTCTATGATAAGGTTTTTTAAGCTAGTATCCATGGAGTTTCAAATGAGGACAGTTGACCCATTTACTATCTCTTCTACACTTTATGAAATTTCTAAAATCTGTTGAACCGTAGTTAAACAAATATTGAAAATGCTAACCAGATTTGATAATAATAACTATTGAAAATGCTAACCAGATTTGATAATAATAAAAAAGGGACAGTTGTGTGATTAGCAGAACCAGATATTAATTGTAGATAAGGGTAAGCCATTTGTTGAGGTATATACCTTTCGCTTATGCAATCTTGACTATTCCATTTTAAAAATCAGAACCAGATATTAATTGTAGATAAGGGTAAGCCATTTGTTGAGGTATATACCTTTCGTTTATCAATCTTGACTATTCCATTTTTAAAATCACTGTAAGTACCACCAACACGAAGACAAATGTGTGATATTGGAATTATTTTAGAAATGCAAACCAGATATTGAAGTTAAAGCAATTGTTTCGATGTTGTTCTTTAGATTAACAACCTTCAGGAAATTACAAAGAAACAAAACTTACAATACATTTCAGAAAAGTCAAAATGATTCATCTGAGAGCATTATTTTTAACCCCTCTCTTTCCAACATTTTATCATCCTTGATCCTATGCATCAATATAGCCAATTTTTAGCCCTCTAAAATGAAAAAAAAGTTTTACTTAACATCCATGTTTTTCTATCATCTGATCGACTGTTATAATCCCCCTTCGTCAGAGTAACAGAGAGAAAGAGAGAAGCTGCATAGAAACAATTCCAAAGTAGAACTTGGGGATGCATCCCTCGTTATAAATATTGAATTCCACATGCCAAAACTGCCCTCGGCACTCTCAATAAATGGAGTCCATTACTACTGTAGAAACTTAAAATAAAGAAACAAACTAAACCCATTCAAAGACACAAAGGCAAAGAGATTGACATTCTGTAATTGATCAAACAGAGCATCTGTAAAGGAAAGAAGGTCTTACCCTTTGTTTTCCTAATCACTTTAGCTTTCCAATAGACAAATTCACATGTATCTCAATCCTCCTGCATTGAAAACCAACAGATCTTCACAAAATTACAAACACAACAAATTAAAAAGGAATATCATCTTTACAACAGAAAATTTTTAGTTTATTAAGAAAAAAGCCATGGAAGATGCCATTCCCATTTAAACAATTCAGACACATCAAAATCAGTACTCGTCAGCCCACCTGTCGAATTCTACCCCCTATCCGTCGCATTGCATAACAAAAAACAAGCATTTAAATGCAGAAAAAAAGGAACCCAGATATCACAGAAAAAAATTCACAAAAAGTGATGAATCTTAGAGGCTTGCTTATCAGTTAAAAGAATCCAAGTCGGCAAATGAAGAAAACAAATATCAAGAAACGATTATCGATTGAGCAGATAAAGTTCAATGGATGTGATACTAACGTAGCACATACCTGCATCATCTATACGTCCATCTGAAAGAGATTGAAGGCTGTCCCTTCGTGGGCACCTCAGACTGGTTTCATAATCGAAAATCTGAGCATTTGGGTACTTTTCCGGCCTCTTTTTACCAATTTCCCGATACAAATAAAATACCGTTTTGCAGTCTTTCTGGGTTTCAAGGTCGAGGATCAGAAATTACCCATCAATGCTGCACGAGATTTGCACTGGGATGGCGACGCAAAAAGTTGGGTGCGAATAAAAACCGTTGCAGGAAAAACCCAAATCGTCAATTACGTGGATAACGAAGCAGAAGAGGCAGAAAGACCATGAGCTTCTATGCTTTCTACAACTATAACCGAAATCTTATACTGTGAGAATGAAAGCATTCAGATATATAAATCTTCTTTGCAAGTTCTTTAAACCAGTGCGGGGCGGCCATGTGTCAGGAGGCTCGGAAAATCTCGAAGCTCGAACCGAGCCTGGCCAAACCACTTTTAAGTTACAAGGATTTAAAAAGTAATAAAAGATTATGAATTTGAGAATGTGTGATGCCCTTGTCCTACGCTGCCCTTTTAGAGATTCTTGGGGGGTCAATGTTGAGGACTAGGGGAATTGGGTTTAAAGTTGTCTCTTCATCACTTGCATTGTTGGCTCTCAAGTGATATAAACTTGCCACAGGAAGCTGGACACGTGTCAAATATGGAAGCTTCATTGGTTTTAATTCGCCAAGACATAACTGGTTGCTTAGGTCAAAAGACAGTGTAACATGTGTCATGCACCTAGAGGACATGATGCTTCTTCCAATTCTCTTTTTATAAAAAGGAAACAAGATAAGATGGGGCCACTAATTATGTTATCTATGTAGATGCAACTACCCTAGGGGAAGGATAGGGTGGTGGGGCAACTGATGGCAATTGCCAGCGACTCAAGGGATGGAGAGGACGATGGGGCCAATGATCTATTATGTTTCGATAGCTATTGCCATCTATTCATCTTAGGATGATGATGAAAAATGTGGAAGGAGGTCCATGATATTTGATTTTTAATAAACATTAAAAATTGTTTTGGTTTTTGTAGTGGTTGGTTTAGTTTTTATTATATTATTTCAATTTGAATGTGTAATTATATTATTATTATATTTTATATTAGGGGAATTGGTAATTGGGGTTTGGATTGGTATTCGTGTGACACGAAGTTTAGAATCCATTCTCGCTGCCACTATACCCTTAGGTGCCCCACAACACACCACAAGCATGGGATACGGGTAAGCTTGGGTGTAATTTGAACTCATGACCTCCTTTACAACCTATCAAGCAACTCGTCAATGAACCACACCCATGCAAGTATGTGTAATTGCATCATTGTGTGGTTTAGTTTTTAATGATATTATTTCAAAACTTTGATATACAATCGCATAGTTGTTTAAGGGCAGGATTTCATTATTATAATAAAACTTATCAATAGTATGTAAACGGATATTCCGAGGAAAAAAAGTATGTAAACGGATATATTTTTACTTTTACAAGATATTTCTAAGTTTTAGGTTATTAGCATGTTTCATTGTATTAGAGAAAGTCGACTCTTATCTAAGCAAAACAATTTAAAGATACGATTTATTTATTTATTTTTTTGAATGTGGCAAAACCTATCATAATTTAATTGTTAACGGATCAATGAAACCTAGCTTAAGTAATTTTGTAAAAAGATAAACTTTCATTCATTTCATATACCTCTAAATTTTAGTTGTTAACATTTTTCTTCATATAAACAATTTTAGTAAGTCACTAGTATCCACTTGATAGTTAATATCCCATCTAACCATAGTTGAGATTACTAAAGAAGTGCTATTTGGTATATAAAGAAACAAAAATTAGCCCATACATAAAGCCTAAATACTATAATCCAAATCCATTTTAACCTCATGCCCACCAGGAAGGAAGGATATTCTATTGTTATACTTTTAGTCTTGTCTAATAAATAAGAATTATTTAACGTTTTCATGATAGTTAATTATTTGACCTAGTTAAATTTAACATATGTTTCATTAATATGTGATTTGATAAATTTATAATACATGTAACTAGTTGATGTCCCTCGCTTTTTAAGTAAGAAATGATGATATGTTATAAACATTAAAACGATGACAAGTTATAGATATTGATGTGAAGTTGCATCATTCTGTATAAACAAAACTTTATTATTTATTGCATCGAAAGTAGTCAGGTGCTTTATAACCCAATATGAGGGAGATGTTGTAACATCTCGAAAGTTATGATACCAAAAATAAAAAATAAATTAAAAAAATCAAGGTTCATAAAAAAACAAATCAAATAAAAAGTAGCTACATAAAATAAAATTTAAAACCAAATAAAAAGTAGCTTCATAAAAATAATATTTAACACCAAATAAAAATATAAAAAAAAATCCATGCTAACTCATTAAAACAAAAATAGATGAATCTTAAACACACATCTATTAAACACGGAGAAGGATCAAATTTCTTAAGGTGTAAATTTTTTTTGGATGTGTAGAAAATTTAAGATTAACAAAAAAATACACTTCAAAAAAATGAATCTCTCTTTAAAATGAATCTATGCTAGTAACAAATCAATAATATTTAGTAGAGCAACATATTTTCAATTTTTCTCAATACTTTTAAAACTTAGATCACTAACTTACTTTTTTATATCTAACGAAGATAAATTCTTAACCATACACAAATAATTTAAAGAATACAAATCTTATACTTATAATTTATTTTAATAAAAAATATTTAACTTTAACTTTTTTTTCCATAAAAATTAATTATTCAACCTAACATAAATTTTATTTGATAAACTTCTAATACTTTGAAAATGTGATATCCCCTTACTTTTCGAGCCAAAAAAAGATGAAAAGTTATTTTCCTACCCACTTTTCATGATGTACTTTTGATTACTTTTCAAAGTCTAAGCCTTTAGGTAAATGCGAATATCAAAAGGACATTTACAACAAGTGTAATGTGGCAGCAGATACTTGTTGATTGGTAGGTAAGTTGGGGGCATTTCCAGTTTTCTAGAGATTGTTGTTGCGGGGAGAGAAGGGAATTGACCTGGCTGCCCCTCTTGACTGGACAAGTAACAAGCATGTCTTATGGTTATCTCTTCTAGCGGAGTAATCCCGTTGAGTAGCTAAGCTAAGTCGAGTAGCGCAGCCGAATAGTGCAGCCATCGAAGCTAGAGAGTCGACACTTCTGGAAGGAAGCCAAGAATAATATTGAAGTTACAAGAGTAAACAAATCTCTAGATCTGAAGTAGAATTGACTAAATAAGAGAAACATTTGTCCTAGTTCCCAATACTGAGATCGATCATTTAAGTCAAATAATGCATGAATTTAGAATCGGTCAATTGCCAATATTTCAATAATTACCAAGAACCAGAAAACCAAGAAGATTGGATGAATTTCCTTTTCCACCATCCTTAGATTAGTGGATCGTTTCAACTGCCCTCTTTTCTTTAATATTGAGGAACTACTTCCATAAGAGAGATAAGGGGGATGCGTAGGTCGACACTTTTAACATTGATTGCTATGAATTTTAGATATTGAGGAACTACTTCTAGAAGAGAGATAAGGGGATGTGTAGGCAGGCACTTTTAGCATTGATTGCTACGAATTTTAGATGCCTACGTTCATGAATGTTAGTGCCTTGCATAAAATTAAAACAAATTTTCTCCACTATGTGGCACCCATAGAATTGTTTTGCCATTTCTTTACCTTATTAGCATTGTAAATGACAAACAGATTTGACTTTTTATTATGTCATGCTTAATGACATCTATTTGACATCACAAATATGCCAAATTATATTTTCTAATGGCATTGTGTTTTATGTTATGTTTAAGAACAATTTTTTTCGATATCTTTATGCCGCACTTAAACTATCACTGATTTTCTACCGATGTCTTAAGCTTTGTTTATGTCACAGTCGGCAATGACAACTTTTTGTTATGCCACTGCGGATGACAGATAATTTCGAGAATTACACGGTAATACTTGTGGATAAGTTGCGGACATGTAGTTATGTGCATAGCACGTAGACTGGCTATGCTTCTCCTGATGGGCACACAAGACTGACGACTTGAAACATAAATTGCAAATACTTGGCGTTCAATAGTAAATGTTTAAGCACCATTATCCTGTAAAAATCTTGTTCCAGGTCCATATCCCATTGGAGATCGAGAGCCAACAAGATCAAGATTTTGTAATAAATCTTTTATAAAGGTAGTGTTGCAGCTGCAACTGTTTTCCCCAAATTTTCAAATTTTGGACTCCCTTATTATTTTTAGCATTGCTTTGAATCGTTGGATCCATGACCCCTTTGCCGTGTCTTAATTTCGGACTATGTTAAGGTTAACTCTCCTCCTGTTTAAAAAAAAAATTGTTTATGTTGAAACTACTGTGGATCGCAGAGTTTAGAGTCTGGTTTACTACCTTTTGAACTGTGTTTTTCTTTTCGAAAGCCTACTTCTCATGCTAGCCACTGTTTCAAAGGTCATTTAAACAACTTATCGGATCCTTGTTTCCTTAAGGAGCCTTCATTGCGGAAATCGAACGATGATCTTAACTTCTTTTGTTGTCGCGTCATTTTGTTTGACTTGTTTGTATTATCAGAAGATGTAGTATGTTTATCTTCCACCCTTGCGGCTCTGAAACCAATTAAGTGTCCGACGTTGATGTTCTTTCGCTCGCCAACTGGAAGCTTTTTTGCCCAAAATTTAGGTCATAGCCCTTCCGACTCCGATAGGCTTAACGGTCGCGCGGTGCCCGTCGCCTGTTAAGACCCGCTTATGTGGCTGTAAAATGAGACTACCCGGCCGATGTTTAGTGTTTAAGCTGCTGATGAGTTTTTCTTCCCATCGTTGGTGAGTTTTTCAAACCCGTGTGTGGATGAGAAAGTGGTGTCGGCACTTGTTAAGGTTTTCAGAATAGGAATGCAGTACATGGCCTCTCTTGATGATTAATCGTTTTGGTTGATGTAGTTTGATTTTATTGAATATGCAATCCCAATGAATGATAAATGTTGTTTAATCGCAGATGGATTCAAGAAACTTTTACAAATGATTACTGCGAGAAGGCATAGCTGGGAGGAGAAGTAGCAGAAAGTTTGGCTCGACTGTGAGAGGCTCATACTGAAATCAACGAGACCTCAAGGAGGGAAAATAAAAGACAAAGCAGATTGGATGATGACAAAAGCCCAGGCTTGGAAAGATCCATCAGTTACCGAGTATATCTCGTTTTGTAAGTTAAAATCGGAAAACGTAACGCATGAAGTGAACCATGAGCGCTCACGGAAAAGACAAAATGATGATCTTCGACGGTTTCGGGGAGCCCAAAGGTCACACGATTGGGGCAACCCAAACGGTTGGCTGATTTGGTTTAAATGTAGGACAGTTAGAGTTTAGAGGGGGATTTTTTCCCTGGAAAAATTTGTGTACTATTGTTTGTAAGAGGAACTACTTCGTTTTACAATAAGAAATTACAAATTTTGCCTGTTGGAGAAGGTGCTATGTAGAATCTTCCAATGTGATAAATGAACAATGTTGAAGGGGAACTATTTCGTTTTCAACTGTGCTTCATTAATTGTGAGAGCATTCTAACTTCATGAACCTATGTTCTTACCTAAATGTTCTCTAGTATATTCTGTGGTGTGTTCCACTATGGGTAATGAAAGTTTTAACCGTTGATGAGCTATCTTGTCATGTATATTTTTATTCATGTTTGTATGTTTGGTTCTAAGAACAACTATCTGTGATTCGCCATAACATGTGAACAGTATTGCATTACTCATGAATTAATATCCAGCTCTCTAGAGATAGCCTAGTTAGTATTCATTTTCGAATTGTGTGTGATTTAGATGCTTGAGAGTTTAAGACGAGGGGTAAGACCCTGCGCATCACATTGTGAGTACTCCTTGCATTCTTTAGCAATCTGCATGTTAAATAGGCACTTGCATAGCATACTTTAAGTTAAAAATTACAAAAATATATACAGTGGATCGGGCCGCAATCGGTAAAACCTTTTATTTTTGTCATTGGAACTACGGTAGTCGGACCGCAAACCGGACGGATTCCCTACATCAAACAGTCACGGGCTAATTGGGAACGTTGACTGGGGAGAATCCCTTGCTGTTGTTGCCTGCGATTTTCCAGGCCTCAACAGTTTCTGGTGCTAGAAGGAGGGCCACCAGTGCATGGCTGGCCGAGGAAACTCGTTTTCCCGAGACTTTTCCACCGGTAACAGTTCAGGAAGCAATTTGTTTTCCAATCCAATTCCGGAAGAAGGGGGTAGAGAACATTTGTATTCTGTCGACAACGAAGTTGTTAATAATCTGAGAAGACACACTAGGGCATATGCAAAGAATATTGGAGGATTGTCGATCATCCCTGAATTTCCCAGAAGAGAATATAAAAGGAAAGATCGTCCTATATTGGAAGACTCAGTGCTGGTTGGGGATTGGGAAGAACTTGTAGAAATAACCTTACAGGAAGTTGTACAGCCTTTGAATCAAGTAGGCCCCAATAATCCTCACATTTCTCCTGTTCATACTCCTATTTTCTCACCTCCTCACTCTCCACCCAGACTCATGGCAGGCGTAAACGCAAATCAACCTCCCAACCCGCCGAATCCACCACCTGCCTGGAAAGCCAGGTCACCTTTAAACCTAACACCTCCTTTGCATGATTGACCTCAATCTTTTGAAAAGATGCTGCCCAAGTTTGACCCAAGTGAGATGGTTCTAGTAGATGACCACTTGCAAAGTTTCTATTTGGCAATAGAAGGATTAAGGGCTAGGGAACATGAGGATGTAGTTTGCATACTTTTCCCACACACCCTTAAAGGAGCTGCAGCATCGTGGTACTTTGGTTTTCCGGCAAATTCTATCCCTGATTGGGATACCTTCGAGAGGATTTTTAGAAGTAAGTATGCAACTCAAAAGACTCATGCAGCTCTCATGAAGGGACTATGCACCTTAAAGAAAGAAAGAAAGGAGAAGGTGCACAGTTTCACCCAAAGATTTGCGGCATATCTTAAGATTTTTTCTGAAGCTGACAAACCTTCGGATAAAGTCCTGATTGAATATTATACCTCAGCTTTAGGGCCCGAGTTGGCCATGTTTTCCAAAATGAAGGCCAAGCCTACTCTAGTGGAGACGTATGAGGAGGTGGAGAAGGTAGAGGCTGAAAGGGAAAGTATCGAAGATTATCCTAAACGGTCAGGAGAGAAGAATGTGGGGAGGAAAGCTTTGTTGTTTACCAAGTCTAATGAAGAGCCGTCACCGGATTTTGAAAGTATGACAAAAATGATGCAAAATATTTCTAATAGAATCATAGACTTGGAGAAGGAAAAGGAAGCCCAAAATTTTTACAGGCCCTATTACAAGAAACGGGAGGATAACAATCAACCCCAACCCCCTCCGCACAATTCAGCATCTATGAATTTAATAGAAGTAGGAATGGACAATTTTTGCACTTTTCACCAACAACCCCACTCTGAAAAGAATTGTCCTCAATGGATAAACTCAATGACGTTGGTCATGAATCAGCTGTTGGATTCTACATTGATAGAAGATGGAGATAAAGAAAGAAAAGACAACAATAAATCAACAAAAGAACAAGAGGATGAAACCATGGTTCTATGGGACGGTGCTTCTTTGTTCGACGCCGAAGAGGAAAAGGTTTTGGAACACGAAGACATCCTGGAAACGAATGTAACAACAAGAAGCAAAGGGTTGGATAAAGAAAACAGTCTCATGCTCCCAAAGATTAAATGGCTTCAAAAGAATGTTAAGAAATTTCAAAATAATTCCTTAGCTGATAAAATTCCCGAATTCACCATCACTAGTCAAGATCCTAGGCAGAATGATATGTTTTCCAAGCCCAATTAAGAAAAAATGAATGTTGATAAACCACATCCCACCGAACCTCAAATGGATTATGACATTATGGAAGATATAAAGAAGGTAAGGGTGAATATCTCCTTATTTGAAATGTGTAAGGTGCCGCAGTAGAAAGAAAAACTATTGAAAGTGCTTGAAGCATCAGAGGAGAGGCTTCCCACTGATAATCAACCCAAGGAAGAAGAAGAAATTAGGGAAACAAGCATTGGGGGTAAGCCTAAGAACAAGAATCCACCTTTCCTCCTCACTTTTGAAATTTTTAATCACAATGTACATAATTGCCTGGTAGACTCAGGGGCATCGGTTAACATCATGCCAATATCAGTATGCAAAAGGATAAATGGGCAGCCTAATCCATCCACTTGGAGGGTTGTTCAGTTGGACAGGACGAATGTGAAGGTAATTGGGGAAATGGAGGATGTCCTAGTCTGCCTGTCTTCAAATGATAAAGTGTGCCAATTTATTGATATTGTGGTGGTTGACATACCGGAAGCTTATGGGCTCATTCTGAGCAGAGATTGGTCAGAAAAGCTAAACGTATATTTTGCCTCGGACTGGTCACATCTGTGGTTGCTGTATAAAGGAAGCCCGAATCAAATTAAAATTTTGAGGGAGCCTCACATGAAGTACAATGTTACTCAACTCGAAGGAAAAAACGAATCAGTGGATCCTGTTTTGGGAAATTACTTTATTGAATTGGAACCAGGAAATTACCAAGCAGAAGAAGCCAATGACACGTCAGACGCCTAGCTTGATCTCCTTCGGTTTTCACAGGCTGATGAAATCAATTGTAAAATAGTAAACTTAGCAGTAGAAGTAGATTCCAGTACAGTAGTTAGCGATTTTTGGACACTTTTTTTTGATGGATCTAAAATGTTAGAAGGGTCAGGAGCCGGCTGTGTCCTGATAGACCCCGAGAAGAACAAACATTTTCTTTCATGTAGGTTAGATTTTGAATGTACAAATAACACAGCTGAGTATGAAGCGTTGGTTCAAGGTTTAAGGAAAGCAATCAAATTAAAGGCAAATAATCTAAAAGTTTTTGGAGATTCTGAAATAATTGTAAAACAAATTCGGAATCAAATACATTGTATTTCTCCTCACTTAAAAGCTTATCAAAATAAGGTATGGATTTTACTCAAATGTTTTAACGTATTTAATATTATATCAATTCCAAGACTTAAGAATGCAGCAGCTGACTTGTTGGCCACAGTAGCTGCTAGGCTTGTGCCTACTAATAATCGGTGCTCCGTTGAATTGCTTTTCAGGCCCTCGGTTCCAGATATGATTACCAACCTACGAGTGTTCGACGACGATCAGCAGATTATAGAATGCTTAACAAATGACGAGGTATTTAAAGGGGTGATTATTGATGATGAAGAACATCAGGCCGAGCTGAAATTTGATAATTTCATCCCTAAAGGAGTCAAAACGTTAGAATGGATGTTTGATTTAAATGAAAAATTTAGAAGACCAGCAAACGTGAAGACTCATAGCTCATCTCTACAGTTCAAATTGATAAATTTAGGGACTGAGACAAAGCCCAAATATGTGAATCTTGGAAAATGTTGTTCACCAGCAGAAAGAGATAAGTTCATCAGTCTTTTAAATCACTATAAAGATGTTTTCGCCCAGACATACGAAGATCTGAAGACATATGACACCAGTATCATCTAGCATGTTATCCCCATCAAATCTGGAGTCAAACCTTATCAGCAACCTTTAAGGAAAATGCACCCAAAATTGGAGCCTCTAATCCAAAGTGAAGTTAAGAAATTATTGGATGCTAGAATCATTTTTAAGGTTAGACACTTTGAATGGGTCTCAAACCTGGTACCAGTGAGAAAAAAATCTGGAGAAATTAGGCTGTGTGGATTTTAGAAATTTAAACCGCGTTTCGGATAAAGACAATTATCCTGTTCCACCCATGGAGCAACTACTACAAATGGTCTCAGGTTCTGAACTATTTTCTTTATTAGACGGATTCTCAGGCTACAATCAAGTATTAGTAGCCGAAGAAGACAGATTGAAGACAACATTCAAGACCAGATGGGGAACTTTCGCTTACCGAAGAATGCCCTTTGGGCTTATAAATGCTGGAGCTACGTTCCAAAGGGCTATGGAAATAGCTTTCTGTGGTTTGATTGGTCGCAGTGCTGTAGTGTACCTCGATGACATCACGATATTTTCAAAGAGGAGAGAAGAACACGCGTTTCATCTAAAGCATATTTTTGAACGCTGCCGAAAATATGGTATCTCACTCAACCCCAAAAAGTGCGTGTTCGCTGTTACGGAGGGTAAGTTGCTGGGTCACGTAGTTTCAAAAAAAGGAATCTCCATAGACCCAGAAAGGATCAAAGCCATTGAACAGATCCCCTTGCCCCATAATAAAAAGGGGATGCAGTCATTTATGGGGACAATAAACTTCGTGCGAAGGTTTGTGCCAGACTTCGCTCAAATTGTCAAACCTCTACAGCAAATGGTGAAGCAAAGTGTACAATTCAAGTGGAATGAGGTGGAGAAGAACGCATTCAGCAAGATTAAAACCGCTGTTGCGCACGCACCCTCCCTCAAAAGCCCAGATTTCGATAAAGATTTTATTCTATACACTTTTGCATCTGATGATTCGCTAGCAGCTGTGCTTACTCAGAAGGAAGATGGGGGAGATGAATTCCCCATATCTTTCATGAGCACTGGTCTACAGGGGGCCGAATTAAATTACCCGACTATTGATAAACAAGCTTACGCAGTGTTTAAAGCAGTGAAACAATTCAGGCCCTACATACTAAAGAACCGAACCAAGGTGATCGTCCCATACCCAGCTGTGAGGTCTCTTTTTGTACAGAAGGAGTTAGGCGAAAGAAGGGGTAATTGGGTAACAACTCTTCAGGAGTATGAACTTGAGTTCAAGCCAGCTTCTATAGTTAAAGGGCAACGGTTGTGTAGACTAATGACTGAAAATGGAAACAATGAAGAACATGCCTGGGAAGATGAGGCTGAATTACATTTGATGGATGTATGTCCTCTATTCACAGCTCCAGAATCTTGGTATCGAGATCTTGTGCATTACCTTCAGACAGGATCGTTGCCAAAACATTGGAATTCTAAGCAAAGAAGAGCACTGCGTCTTAAATCAGCTTCCTATCAAATTATTGAAGGAATATTATTCAGAAAAGAATATGACGGAGTTCTTCTTAGATGCTTAGAGAAAGAAGATGCGAAGAAGGTAATGACAGACTTGCATGACGGGCCAGCTGGGGGACATTTTTCAGGAGATACTACAGCTCACAAAATTATCAGAGCCGGATACTATTGGCCCACGCTTTTCAAAGATGCACACGCTCATGTCAGGAAGTGCGACACTTGTCAAAGGTGTAGCGAAAGACAAGCTAAAGCAGTAGGGCCATTGAAGCCTGTGATAATAACAGAGCCCTTTGAACAATGGGGGTTGGATATCATTGGGGAGATAAAGCTGAATTCTTCCTTGCAACATAAGTATATCCTGACAGCAATTGACTACTTCAATCGCTGGGTCGAACCCATCCCGTTGCGCAAAATAAATGAGACTGCGGTCATAGACTTCTTGCAAGACCTTATTATGACCAGGTTTGGAGTTCCAGTTTCTTTAGTTTTTGATAATGCTACTTACTTTTCCTCAATAAAATTAACTGCTTTTGCTCATGAGAAAGGGATTAAGTTGCATTACTCTACTAATTATTATCCACGGGGAAATGGCTTAGCTGAATCTACCAACAAGAACCTAATTAGGATTTTAAAAAAGACGGTGATAGAAAATCAGAGGAGTTGGCACTCAGCTTTACCAAACGCCCTTTAGGCTGATAGAGTCAACCCCAAGTCTTCGATAGGTGTGTCTCTGTATACCCTTGTGTATGGTAAAGAGGCCATTATCCCCCCCAATATCATGCTACCCTCTTCCATAATAGCTTAAGAATCTAGAGGATCGGATAATGAAGTCTTGCAAATGAGGATATATAATCTTCTGAAGGCAGAGGAGTCTCAATCTAAAACCAGAGAATGCTTTAAGCAATAACAAGAGGTAGTAAAAAGATGGTTTGATAAACACAAGGCGGGAACAAAAGACTTTGAGGTGGGAGATTTGGTTCTCAAGTGGGACCACCCCCATGATGAGAAAGGAAAACACATGAAGTTCCAGCAGTTGTGGGTAGGTCCTTTCCAGATTGCGGCAAAGCTTGGCCCTTCAACTTATAAGTTGCAAGATTTACAAGGGTGTGAAGAGAACTTACCAGTAAATGGTTTAGTTCTCAAATCTTATTTTTCCTGAGTCTTGTTTGTGTCCTTCTGTCTTGTATATAAATAATATGGCTTGGCCATCTTCTTTGAGTTATGTAGTTCAATTTGTTTTGATTTCTACTGATTTAAATAAGGAGGCAAACCCACAGTTGCATGGAAAACATCAGAATTTTGGAACGATTAAAGTTCTTGGGTATACGACTGTGTATTATTGTTTATCTAAAAGAATTTCTTCTATTTTAGCAGTTTTCTCGAATAGCTATGTATGCATTGAAGTCCTGCTTAACCCCTGTGAAATAAACTAGCATCAAAGGGTCTGGAATACTATTTTGAGGCTCCATCCATGTCACATTTAAAATGTCCTATGGAGTGACAGCAAAGGTCCCATGGAAAAGAAGCAAGGTAAACATTATATTATATCTAAATGAGCCCATGCCAAGAATTGAATGCCAAAGGCAGATAAGAGTCAAAAGCTCCTATGAAAATCATTATATCTCAAAACAAATGCTGAACCATATAAGTACTAAATCACCGAAAGTTCCTCTCCGTCCGTGAGCTGAAACGTGAATACACCTCTCACACAAAAGGACACTTGGGATAGAGGAGCCTGAATCAAAATTCAGAAAGAAAGGCATGCAGGAGGACTCATATGAAAAGGACAAAAGTACAAAAGCACGAAAAGTGCTAAAATGGCATGGGAATGAGGAACAAATGAATATTTCTGTTTACCATATGCTACAATCCCGTGGTGTCCAAGCTGGAAGCTACCTGAAGACAAAGGTAACAATGAAATTCATCTTTCGGCCTCAAAAGAGTTATCTTGACTTGAAAATCCTGGTTTCCACTCTCCCAAATCGGACTATCATCAATGCGTAAAGGTACATATCTTTGCTATTTGAGAAATCTAGATAGCTGGAAGAATTCAATAGGTTCGTTTGTTGTTAAACAGTCGGTCACTCAAAGAATAATATTAGTCCAGAGATGTAGGTTCACCAGGTAATCGCCAATTGTTGCAGCCGCAACTGTTTTCCCCAAATTTTCAAATTTTGAACCCCCTTATTATTTTTAGCATTGCTTTGAATCGTTGGATCCATGACCCCTTTGTCGTGTCTTAATTTAGAACTATGTTAAGGTTAACTCTCCTCCTGTTTTTAAAAAAAATTGTTTATGTTGAAACTACTGTGGATCGCAGAGTTTAGAGTTTGGTTTACTACCTTTTGAACTGCATTTTTATTTTTGGAAGCCTGCTTCTCATGCTAGCCACTATTTTGGAGGTCATTTAAACAACTTATCGGAACCTTGTTTCCTTAAGGAGCCTTCATTGCGGAAATCGAACGATGATCTTAACTTCTTTTGTTGTCGCGTCATTTTGTTTGACTTGTTTGTATTATCAGAAGCTGTAGTATGTTTATATTCCGCCCTTGCGGCTCTCAAACCAACTAAGTGTCCGATGTTGATGTTCCTTTGCTCGCCGACTGGAAGCTTTTCCGCCCAAAATTTAGGTCATAGCCCTTCCGACTCCGATAGGCTTAACGGTCTTGCGGTGCCCGTCGCCTGTTAAGACCCGCTTATGCGGCTGTAAATGAGACTACCCGACCGATGTTTAGTGTTTAAGCCGCCGATGAGTTTTTCTTCCCGTCATTGGTGAGTTTTTCAAACCCGTGTGTGGACGAGAAAGTGGTGCCGACACTTGTTAAGGTTTTTAGAACAGGAATGCAGTACATGGCCTCTCTTGATGATTAATCATTTTGGTTGATGTAGTTTGATTTTATTGAAAATGCAATCCCAATGAATGATAAATGTTGTTTAATCGCAGATGGATTCAAGAAACTTTTACAAATGATTACTACAAGAAAGCATAGCTGGGAGGAGAAGTAGCAGAAAGTTTGGCTGGACCGTGAGAGGCTCATACTGAAATCAACGAGACCTCAAGGAGGGCAAATAAAAGACAAAGAAAAATGGATGATGACAAAAGCCCAGGCTTGGAAAGATCCGTCAGTTACCGAGTATATCCCGTTTTGTAAGTTAAAATCGAAAAATGTAACGCATGAAGCGGACCATGAGCGCTCATGGAAAAGACAAAATGATGATCTTCGACGGTTTTGGGGAGCCCAAAGGTCACACGATTGGGGCAGCCCAAACGGTTGGCTGATTTGGTTTAAATGTAGGACAGTTAGAGTTTAGAGGGGGATTTTCCCCATGGAAAAATTTGTGTACTATTGTTTGTAAGAGGAACTACTTTGGTTTACAATAATAAATTACAAATTTTTCCTGTTGGAGAAGGTGCTATGTGGAATCTTCCAATGTGATAAATGAACAATGTTGAAGGGGAACTATTTCGTTTTCGACTGTGCTTCATTAACTGTGAGAGCGTTCTAACTTCATGAACCTATGTTCTTACCTGAATGTTCTCTAGTATATTCTGTGGTGTGTTCCACTATGGGTAATGAAATTTTTAACCGTTGATGAGCTATCTGTCATGTATATTTTTATTCATGTTTGTATGTTTGGTTCTAAGAACAACTATCTATGTTTCGCCGTAACATGTGAACAGTATTACATTACTCATGAATTAATATCCAGCTCTCTAGAGATAGCCTAGTTAGTATTCATTTTCGAATTGTGTGTGGTTTAGATGCTTGAGAGTTTAAGACGAGAGGTAAGAACCTGCGCATCACATTGTGAATACTCCTTGCATTCTTTATCAATCTGCATGTTAAATAGGCACTTGCATAGCATGCTTTAAGTTAAAAATTACAAAAATATATACGGTGGATCGTTCCACAACCGATAAAACCTTTTATTTTTGTCACTTGACCTACGGTAGTCAGACCGCAAACTGGACAGATTCCCTACACCAAATAGTCACGGGCTAATTGGGAACGTTGACTGGGGAGAATCCCTTGCTGTTGTTGCCTGCGATTTTCCAGGCCTCAACAGGTAGGTTTAGATCGATTCAAGAAGGAAGGGATGTGTGGAAAAAATGAATAACAGTTTATATATAGCTGCTAGGGCTTGGTGGTAGGCATTACGAATCGATGGAGGTTAGTCCAGAGATAGCAACATATATATAATAAGTAGGTTGTGCAGGTCTGGAAGTAATGGGTAAAAAAATATTGGTAGGCTAGGTTTACACCATTGATCCAGATACGAAGCCAATAGGGAGAAAACAGATAAAGAAAAGGAAACAAAAATCCAAAGGCAGATCCAAATCCAGCCGCGAGTTGCCTGAGCTGATGAACCTCTGTGTTCCCGCCCGAGTAGCCTTGAGCAATATTATAAGTACTTGAAGGAAGCACTAGTAGCATCCTTAAGCAATATATAAGTCTAGGCAGTTCTAGGTGTGGATTTAGTTCCCATTCCAAAGCTATTTGGATCGGAACCATTAATTTAAGAAGCACTGGTAGCGAAGGTCGAGGCAAATAATACAGTAGCAGAGTCACCTAGAGGATGGAGCTTTTAGTTCCATTTCTAGTAGCATTTCGAGGTGGCACAATAAGCATATGAGCAAGGACCAGCAACAAAGATAGAGACAACAGAGGTGACAATTGATCTTGCAGTATATCTTTCAAATAAATAACCATACCATGTTTACACATCCTTGAGCGACATGTGAAATGAACCCATCTTCAACTGCAGATCCAGGGGCGAGCATAACCCATATCATACCTTAACAAATGCTAGTTTCACTCTTGCCTTTCCCATTGCACCGTCCTGGACTGTGTTGGGTCGATGTGACTTGTATGGTGGCAACTTGGTTCTCTCACGTCCGGTGGCAGCCTGGTTGGGGTAACAACATATCTCTCGTGTATGGTGGTTCAATGAATGGTTGTGATGGGTGCCATTCTCATGAGGTCTATCCACACTCTAGCCACTGCCTCATCGTGTTTTTCCCTAATTGTTTCTACCATCCTTGTTTCTGTTGTTTAGATTGCAGCAAATCTCATAGGATTGTTGCAAATTCCTTTTGTCAATACCTCCAAATAATAAAGTACAATTGAAACATCATTCTTTGTAAGAGAAGGAAGGGTTAGAATTTGTAGATGAGAAGGCAGGCGGTGTAGTCAAGCAGTGCAAGGGGCACGGGAGATGATGATAAGGTGCAAGTGGTGCAAGCAGTGCCAAACCATGGCAATGGCAGTGATGACGAGGCTGTTCTCGTTAGATAATCAAGAAGGCTTCTCTAAAATCAAGAAGGCTTTTCAAAAACAAATAACACCGCGGTCGGTCCTAGAATAACACTTCAACCTCTCGGCCAATTATATGAGACATAAATTGACGTTATTTTGAAAAAATAAATAAAAATAATAATGTCAAAATGATATCTTATATAGAACTTAGGAAAATTGATATAATTTGTTAGTCAAAACACTAACTAATAGTGTTTGATCAAAGATAAAAAACAATATACCATGCCTTTCGGAAGGTATAATAAGTAACTACTGTTTTTTTCAAGCGAAAAAACAACTTGCTATTCAAAGTTAGAATTAAAGTTGTACAACAGAAATGCCTATAAGCTTAATTAACATTCACAAATTGTTGAAAGTAAGTAACTATTCTTATGGGAAGGAAAGATTCTTGATTGTTATGAAAACTTAGTAGGTAATGTCTTTATCATAAACTTAGTAGGTAATGTCTTTATCATAATTATTAATCTGAGGTAGGTATTTTATTCTTGACTTCACTCTTTACATGGTAACAATCTTCTAAAAGAGACTATATTTGTTGCACATTGGTCTTTTAGGAGACGAGGACAATCCTGTGAAGATACCATGTTTATTGAAGCTGGATCTTCTAGGAGATGAGGAAAATCATAAGAAGATTGAATTAGTGAAAGTGTTTCCTTAGCATATGGATCAAAGACCTCACATCTGGGTGACCAGCACAAGTGGATTTGCTTGACAACATTTACGACTAGGAGGAACGTTGTCTGATTGATGCCAATTGCATCAACAATAAAGATAAGTACTCTTGAATACTATTTATTATGTTATTGGTGTACATGTTCCCATGGAGGTTGAGATATCTCTTTCATGATATGTTTTTATAATTGCATCCATTCTCATGGTAAATTTCTAATTAAGTTTTGATAAATTGGCAGCTCACAGAGCAGGTATGTGAATGTGTTAAGCTTGGTGTTAGAAGCTAGATTGTATGATTTATGGTAGTTATTAGGATATGATATTCAAAAAGTACATATGGACGTGTATGGATGTTTTGGAGCATATCCTACATGGGTTTTATGGCTGATATTTAATGCATAAACTTTGATTTACAATAGTGTTATCATTCTACTATTAATGAAGTGCAATGATGTTGATTTACTTGTGGAAATAGAAGCTAGTTGCTTATGGATTATGTTAATTGGATGGTATGATGTTTGGGAAGACCATATGGTCATATATGGATGTCCCTATAATGTACCTATTTTGATATAAAGTACATTAAGCAAACTTTCAAAACTTTAGACTGAAACAATGAAAGATATGAGACCTAAATTAGTTGATTTTGACTAATATTCAGAAGACAATTTAAAGCATGTACAAGACTCTATAAGATAGGAGACAAGGATTTGAATTGAAGCAGGGATATGTAGATTTGAAATTATAATAATATGTTTTGTAAGTCCATACATACTGTGGTGGGCATGTTCTTTGGGTACATCACACCCGAGATGGTCCGAATACCGCGTAGTTCCAGTCCTCAGGACTTTTGTGGAAACCCAAGGAATCCTCGTGCTCCACTGGATGTATCTAGACTTGGTTTACATTGATATATGTAGAAAAAAAGGCATGTAGTTTATATTTGGGAGAGATAAATGGTGGTTTGATTGGGTTTTTGGAACGATAGGACAATTCAGGACAACACAACTAGTCTGAGTTCAGGGCATCCCAAAAACCATAATAGGCCAATGAATTTAGAATTAAACATGGAATATGTTCATTACAATATTAATTAACTCTAAGAAGTGACATAATGCAATTTCACTCATCAAAAGATCAAATATTGATAGTTTACTGAAAACTAGAAAATTTTGATGCAATTCTAAAGTAGGTCTTGGAAAATGATAAGAATATGAGACTTTAACATTATGGAGGTTTTGGAATAATATTATAATTTCATAATAACAAACATTACATCATATATAAGTTGAAATTCCTTCTAGAAGAGGCTCATTCTCAACATACTTCAATACAATCAACCATCCTAGAGAATAACTGGAAAACTTCATGGATTCAAACTACTGGATTCATACTGCTTGCTTTGGATCTTGAATCAGA
Organism: Pseudotsuga menziesii; assembly: GCA_001517045.1. Lineage (NCBI taxonomy): Eukaryota > Viridiplantae > Streptophyta > Pinopsida > Pinales > Pinaceae > Pseudotsuga > Pseudotsuga menziesii. The sequence continues at coordinate 93,897 of LPNX010026808.1, read as the reverse complement.
ATTGAATTAACTTCAAGAAATGTAATAAAACGAATGATAATGGATGGATTCCATCATACACACATCTAATTGAATGATCAACTAGTTGAAGAAGCAGTAGGGGCACATGTCCCAAGTCGAATTGAAAGCTTGGAGCTCTCAAAACCAAACAAAAATGAGCCAAAAGATGTGAGTAGTGCACTCTTCCTTGTATTTATAGATTGAATGAATTCTTGTGCAAGCTGCTTGGTTTAATGCGCCTTCATGAGCAAGTTTAGGAGTTGCTGCTTCGTAATATTTTCTTTGTTTTCTGACTTTTCTTGCTTTATCCTGCTTTACTGCTTTTGTCCTTCCTTTTTCTGCTTTATCCTAATTTTTCTTGATTTTCTTCTTGATTTTTCTTTTCCACTGCTCATATGCTTTTCATTGTGTTTTTTCCTTTCTGCTACTAGTCAACTTTTCCTTGTTTTATCCAGTTTCCTGCTTTTAATAAATTTCTAGCTTTGGTTGCTTTCTTCTAGTTTCCATCTTATCCCTTATGTGCCCTCATGGGCCCCTTGTATTTTTCCAACTCATATCATAACTAATAAAAATTAATTATTCCAAAACACAAATTGCATCTTATAAATTTAATTTATCTCAAACAACTATAATACAAATTTATTCTAGTTAGTTTATTTAATTGCATAAGGTAACTTGGCCATTGTTACTCCCTTATTAATTAATTTAATGATTTTGCACTAGAACCCATGGAGTTGGATGGGTTAGTGGTTGTTCCATGGTGATGTCAAAATGGGAACATGACAGTCCTACCCTCCCAAAATTGTGTGTTCTCAAGCAAGAATCCAACTCCAACCATATATGAAGCCAATCAATGAATTCACTTCTCAATAAATGCTACTAGCTGACTAGGATTGAAATTCTCATTTCCAATATAACTACCAAAGGTCCATCATGTTTCTAATGGACCACTTTGATTATAGCCATTTCCTCAATGACTAACTCTTCTTCTCCTGCAATTTTTTTTTCAACCTAATTAAAACGATTGAAAAGAATGCTTGGATCCCATATAAGTCTAAAAAATGCAAGGTGTCTCCTCTGTAAGGCTCCAAATGTCCCTGGAACATTTGGAAAGTGTTCATTCGAAGGAACACCAAGGTCCCATTATCTCAACTGCATCCTCCCAAACATCATAATCAACTGGAAGAATCTATCATCAGGAAGGATGTCAGGATCACACCACCACATTGGAAGTTTACCACTCCCAATACAAAACTAAACATTTGCGAGACTTTCCCACCAAGCATGGATCTCATCAATGTGGGGCCAAATCTTATTAACTCTCTCCAAAATATATGACTACATGTGCAAGTTAACATTGAAACTTACATCACTTCTACTCCAAAGACACAATTGGTGATCCCATGTCCATCCATGTGTACTAAGAGCATCATATAGCAGCCATATATGCTCATTCCACTGCTTATATAAGATGTATGGCATGTCTAATGAATCTCCACTGATTTAAACAAGATATTTACCCTTTGTGGTACGCATCTCAATAATTTCTCTAGCCACCCAATCAATGTATGAATAAACACTCTTGTTGGATGATCTAGGTGGGAAGCAATCAACTACTCCTGGTGCAAGCTATGCACTGGTACAATGGATTAACTCTCTGTCACTTGTTCCACTTAAATGGATCAAGTGGAGCTCCAGTGTGTTTCTATGAATGGTGGATGAATTAAATGTATGCCTTTGTTGTTTATGGTAAGGGATATGTGCGCTTGTCAAACCACATGACCTGACCATCAAACCATCAATGGAAGATGTGGGAGCCTCTTGCTCCTCAGGTAGCATCAATAGGAAAAATACCTTGACCCAAAATCCATCCCTATGTATGTTGGATTCCATATGTGTGTGGAATGAATAATAGTGAACCAACTCTCGACAACAACCATCCATCATACTTGAGGTAATCTCAACTAAAGTGAGATCATGTGTCTCAAATGAAAAATAATTTTTAGAAGATTCTATCACTAATTGAACTTTCCAAGTTAATGGGTATTCTATTAAAAGGATAAATGCACATGCTAATACCATATTTTCCTCTTCCTTGTATGTAGCAACAAAATTAAGGGATAGTAGCCTATTTATCCATTGCTCCTGACGAATAAAATACTAGAAATCAAAACTAACTTTCCCTCCAAGATCCCATTGCTAATGCTGCAATCTTCTCAATGTTTCAGTCTCCTAGATCAACTTGCCACTCCATAGGATACCAGGATCCCATGGCCATATTGGAAGTATACCACTTCCCATATTTTTTAAGGTCTCTTACTAGGCCATATGATTTGTTGCATGCACTGCTACCTTCAACATGATATGACTGCAAATTGAACTTCTCTTACATGGTGATTCAAAATTTTCCATGTAGAGTCTCACCCAATCCATGGATGCATGAAGAATGGAAATATATAGATATCTAACAGCTACAAGATATATCTTTGTTTCTGCTCACATGTTAGTACAATGTAAGTTATAACAAAAATTTTATTGCAAAAACAAAAGGAACATTTACCTTTCAAATTATCTAGCTCAATGGTGCCTCTATCCATCCAATCAACGAGTGAATGAATGCCTTTGTTTGTTGATCCATATGGAATGTGATCAGTGACCTTCTTCAAAGCAAAAGTGTCTTTCCATATAAGCAAAGCATGAGGTATTTCTTTTTAAGGCATGCATGTCAAACAATTCTCTACATATATAAACAAGACTTGTGTGTCTTTGGGCCTCCATCTCATTGATGTAATTGTTTATGGATAGACCACCACCTTTTCTTGTTGATTCGAATTCCATGTCCCTAGCTATCTCTTCCATAGCTATTACCTCCTCATCCTTCTTCTTAAAACCAACATGTGCTTGAACAAAATATTATTCATTGTGGATTTTCACAAGCATTTGCAAATTTGCATCTTCCTCATGTTCAACCTTGACATGATGTTCCTTTATCAAATCCCTTGTGTTTCTTTCCATGTAAAATTGAGTTTTTTTCATGCAAAATGAGAAATATGGTGTGCTCAACTCCTTTCGAAGTTCATCGATTTTTCTCCTTGAATATCGAAGAGATTCTTGGGTGATCTTCAAAAAATCACATGTATCCCCCCATTCACTATTGAGCCTCTCTGATTTTTCTACCTCATCCTTGTGTGCAGAATGGTACATCTCAGTCATCATGAGAACATGAGCCCTATATGCAAGTAAAATCATGTAGATTTCTTTCACTTTGGCCACAACTCCTTTGAGAGTTTCCAAATCTCCTAAGAATGAGTCTCCTTCCAATTCTTCATTGGAATCTCTCCAACAACATCCTGTCACCAAATCATTGGTATCAACAAGGTGCTTCATGGTTTCCATGAGATTCTCTTGATTTTACCTTAGTGACCCACTCAAATGATGTGCCTCGCAAGGAAGATCCTCCACTAAATATACTTCATCAAAAGGATGATATATAAGATCAAATTTCCTTTGATTTTCATTTTCCTCCTCATGTGTTGTAGCTACTGTGGCCTGCTCTTCCATCAAACTCTTTGGTTCACATTGAACTGGTGTGGGCTTGTATTTTGATTCATTGTGAATATAAAGTGGTGATTGTAAAAATTATTTATGTTCTTATTTTAGATCTGATCCAAAAGATATCTCATCACCCTCAACAAAACCAATCCCCTTTGCAGTGATTTAGAAATCACCCACAAAGAAGTTAGATGTGAATTCTCCTCCTACACTTCCAACAACCTGATGATGGGATGTTGAGTCTTAAGTTGTGCATGGTTCCTAATCATATTATTCTTGGATTATATTGGTGCAAGCATGATATTCCTCATTGGAGTCCACAGTAAGAGACACATCTGCAACTTGTGATTCACTATGCTTCACTTCTACCTTTGATTGGAGAAAATCTATGTGCATGCTATCACTTTTATCTCTAGGTGTTTTTGCTTCATGTCCATCCTCTTCTAGGTAACTTGAGGGTTATTCATTTTTGGTTTCATTAGGATCACATATTTTGGAGTATATTATTGAAAAAAAACATGATCTCATAAAACTCCCATATATGGATGGTTTTGGTGAAGCTTTGTCTTTCGTTCCCTTTTCTTCTTCTTTTCTACTCTGGGTAGTGGAACAACCAGGTTCTGTTCTTCATGGACTATTGTTCTTGAGCATATCCTCATTTGCATTCTTGGGACAAAATACGAATATGAAAAAAAATATTCAAAGGATATGTCTTTACATATTTCATCCCCCGGTGCAAGATACTCTTTATAGTGGCGAGACACGTTTTCACTTGTTGCTATCTTTCTTGTTAAATCATCTTTTGATTTAGCCATTGGCAGTTTAACCCTCTATTATTAATTGTACATGTGGTCATACAAGTAACATCCTCATCTTGAGGCCTCCATCAACATATATCACCTCTTCTTCTTCATAGTTAATGAACCTAAGTCAGAATTAAGGCTCACTAACTCTCTTACACAAATTTTCAAAACAAACTAGCTAACAATTCGACAATTTGTAAGTCGAGTGAGGGAATAAATTGGATTTCAGGTAAGGTCAACAAAGGAAGGGATGGATACTAAATGTTCAGGTTCCTAAGCACATGGTGTTGGGCCCTTTTAGGTTTAGAACATTAGCCCGAGTGAAGTCTACTACCAGGATTTTGGGAGTCCCAACTAAAACCTTAACAAAACAGTTTTCCAAGCAACTAGTGGCTATGAGAGGATTAAGGATACTTGTATAAATCTGTTATGGGTGTATACATTGTCATTTTTAGGTTTAGGGAAGCTTTGGAATGAGTTGGTTGTTGAACTAGCAAAACTAGCTTTTGGGATTGCTCACTAGGGTCGGTTTCTGGGATTCCCAAACACCTTAAGATGGACTCGAAATATTGGTTTATAAATTGATATTTATTTCAACCTATTAATTGACCCTCATAAAATAATGAGGCAATTTGGTTATAGATTGATTGTTTATTGCATAAAACTCGAAATTAGTAGAAATTGGCATTAAATACAGACATGGTCATACAAATTTCAATGTATCTTTACCAAACAGAATCAAATTGTTGTGAAACTCTTAGAGACATGTAATTACATCAGAAAATATCCATGAGGGTCGAAATGGATCTCACTAGAAGATTAGAGTTATCCTCTTATGGAATTAAACCCCGTAGATTGGCTCCGAGACTAGGAAACTGTGTAGGATAGAATGTTGAGCCTCCTAAATTCTGCATATGGGATGAACATTAATTGAAACTAATATTAAATGACAGAATGGACATCAATACATTAGATAAAGTTGAATTGGGTCGAAATTCCCATTACAAAGAACTCCATTATAGCCAGATTAACACAGAATTGATAGGGAGAAAAATGAAGACATAATTTCATTGAATGGGGGCCTTTAAGCTCCATTGAATGGTCAAGAACTTTGATGGAGTGGAATTATCACAAAAATATTTGGAGAATACAAGGAAATAAGGGAAGAGACCCATTCCTAATCGATGAACATGCAGATGGCAACAAAAGAATCCAACACGTCTGAATATGAGGAATCAAAAGAATTAGATCTAGAAAGTACTACAAAAGGGGTGGAAATCCCGCAAGGATTTAAGAGAGGAAGAGGCCAACAAATAGAAATCGTGGGGCACCTAATTTTCTATTTAAAATGCCCTCGACATAGATATATTGTTAAGAAATAAGAGCCCAATAAAAACCAACCAGCATGAATAAGGGGATGGAAGTTGTCTCTTGGAATAGTAGAGGGCTCAAGCATAAGAAACATGAAGGAACACTAGAGATATCATCATAATGGAGAATCCCTACTTCCTACTATTCCAAGAGACCAAATTAAGTAGTACAAAATCAATGGAAGCAGGTCATAAAAATTAGAAAAACAATAAAGGGGTCTTAGTAAGTTATAGAGGATACTATGAAGGGATAACTACATTGTGGGACTCGAACATAGTAGAATTAGTCAATACTAGATCTAGCCAACACTAGATCCTAACAACCTTGAATATCAAGGATCCTAATTTACAAGTCCCTCTCTTCAAAATTTATGCACATGTCACTCTACAAGAAAAAAAGGGATGATGGGACTCTTTGGAATCCCTCCAAGAAGAATCTCCACTCCCCAACTATATATTAGCATCTCCACTCCCCAACTATATATTAGCAGGGGACCTGAACATAGTCATATTCACGAGGGAGAAGACAATATATTTATGCTAGATACCCCTTTAAAGAAATCGTCAAGGAGATCATCTCAAATTGGTAATTGATTGGTGTCAAACCCAGAAATGGAAGGTATACATGTAATGACCAAAGGATAACCCTAAATCATATAAAAACAAGAATATACTTTTTCTAGTTCATAGCTCACTCTACCTTTCATATTTGGGAGTGTTTTCCATTTACCATAAGCCTGTCTCATGAAGTATTTCTAGCAAGTAGAGCAGGGTCCCATCCCCTTCAAATTCAACCCCCTATGGATCGAAAAAGAAGGATTCTACAAGGTGGTGAGTGACACATGGAACATCAAATCAAGGGGATCACCCTTTTATGTATGGGATGAGAAACTCCGGTTAACTAAAAAGGCCTTGAAATATTGGGAAAATAATTGTTACATTCCCCCTAAATAGAAAGGAAATAAAATCACTCAGGATCTGCAAGAAATACAAGCCAAACTTGAAAGAGAAGAGGTCACGAAAGACCTAGTAAATTCGAAAACATCCCTCACATCAAATCTCTACATAATATGCATAGAAGAAGAAGAGCACTGGGGCTTAAAATCACATGGTCTTTGGCTAAAACTAGGGGAACACAACTTTATTTCATAACCAAACCAAAGCAAGGCAATTGCATAATTAGGTCAGCAGAAATTGAGGGCCATATGGACATTTAAAAAAAATATAGGAGGATATTAATGCAAATGCTTTCAATCACTTTAGCAGCTATATTTAGAATAAGGGAGCAAAGAGGAAGAACTGGTTTTGGATATGTTAGACCAAATCCAAAAGCTTATTACAGATGAGGATAATCAAATCCTAACAAGAAGGAATAAACATAATAAAATCTACATATCCATAACTAAAATTATGGATCCTAATAAAGTACCAGGTTTGGATGGATTAAGTATACAGTGCTTGTGGAAATGTTGGAACATCACCAAGGTATAATTATGGAGAATGTTAAACCATAAAATAAGGAAGCCTAAAATAAAAGGTGCTACAATCTCGTCCTTCCTAACAATGATCCCAAAATAATCAAACCTTGTCTCCTTCTCCATATTTAGGCCAATCTCACTTTGTAATATCTATTATAAGATTCTCACCAAGATCATCGCAAACAGGTTGAAAGGTCTCCTTCCAAAAGGAGGATTTGTCCAAAACAGGAAATATTAGACAATTTATTACTAGTTCAATAAGTCATACACTCTAGAAGGGAAAGGAAAAAAACAAGAATGATTATAAAAATCAACATGGAAAATCCTTTGATAGGTTAAGGCATGCATTTCTATTCCATGTACTTAGTAAGATTGGACACACCTCAGAATTTATCACTTGGATCAAAGCCTGCATATGAAACCCATGGATTTCCCCCATGATTGATGTAGGCTAGGTGCTTTCTTCCCTCTAACTAGAGGTTTAATATAGGGATTCCCATTATAATCCCTACTCTATGTAATTATGGAAGATACCCTCAGTAGAAGGCTATAAAATAAAAGAATACAAGGTCTCATTCTAGGAATCAAAATAGTTCAAGGAACCAAATAAATTAATCATGCATAGTTTGTAGATGGCACCTCGTTGAATGGGGGGATGTGTAATAGTAGCTCAAAGATTTATTAGACACCTATTTCCATGCCTCTAGAAGCAAAATCAATGATGGAAAAGGAAATATCTATAGTTTGAATACTCCATCTGTAGAGAAAAGTAGAATATCTTGCAAACTTGGATTCACCCTTATACATAACTAAATGACCTTCACATATATAGGAATGTCGATTACCTAAAAACAACAAAGGATCTAGATTGGAAAAAGAATATTTAGAAAATGGAAAACAATATGTAGTAGTTGGGTACTAGATGGTTGAACCCGAGTGAGAATTTTTTTTTATTTAGTTAGTACTTGAAGCCCTTTCCATTTATCAATTCTCAACACTATTGGCACCAACAAAGGTCACTCGCCAAATGGGAGACTTGATCATAAAATATCTTTGGCAGGGGGGAGGAACAACTCAAATAAATTCCACTTAGTTAACTAGAATAATTTAAGATCCTTGGTTCAACATGAGTTGAACATCAAAGAGCCTAAGCTAATGAATTTGGTGTTAGGAGCTAAAATATTGTGGAGAATGATATATGGACAATCAAAATGGTGGAATAAAGTATACATCAAAAGTATTTTGGGAAATATTAGCTAAGGTGTCTGGATAATATCTAAAAAATAAAAAAAAATGCTCAATATTAGGGAAACTATGTTATCAAGCAATGAGCCTAATTAAGCAAAAACTTTACTAGATACCCACAAAATGGTAAATGGATAAAGCTATGGGAAGAACTGATATTGAATTTCCCTCCTCTAAAAGAGGAAGTTTATCTTAAAGCACTTTTCTAATACATGGAAAATAGGGGTATTACCAAGTTACAAGATATATGTGAATGGATCACATGCCCCAAAAAAGAATGTGTTAAGTGGGAACACTTGGACCTATTGACAAAACTTGAACCTAAATATAAGAATCTTCAAATTCTCCTCCAACATAGGGCACTAGTCAACAAAGGCATCCCAGATGCTAGAGGGTGTGGCCAGATAGGAACGTAGACTGTTCAACGAGGGTGCACCTCTTTAATTCAACAAAGTACCTTACCTCCTACCTCTAAAATTTGGAAAGAAGTATAGAAAAAAGGGACCTACCCAAAATAAATTTATTTAGCTGGTTGCTAGTCCAAGGGAAGCTTTTAACTAGGGAGGATTCACAAAAGAAAGGATTTTAAGCTACCATAATTTTCTCACTTTTCCAGAGTCACGAAGAGACCATATTCCATTACAACTGGGAACATAACAATTGCAAAAGTAACTAAAAAATTCATAATGCCTCATTCGATAAAGGATATCTTCACCAATTGGGGCCAGTCCTATGCTGAAAGTTTGGGAAAAAAAACCCTTCTCGAAAGAGTATGGAAGACATTACTAAAATATCTTTACTAGAAGCTATGGTTAGCTAGAAACTTGAAAATTTTCAACCAAGAACCAATTACCCAACCGGAGTAGTGCTACAAGAAAGAGGGGTAATTTAAAATATTTTATGCAATTCCAAGTTGATTAAGCAATATTTAGAAACATTAAACCCTACATAAACATAATAGCTGGAAGGTTTCTAAGACTATCCTTGACCCCCCTTGTACCCCCTCCCATCAAGGTGGAACTAGAGTGCGCTGTAAAAAAAAAGTATAGTCTAGGGGAATGATCAAATCCCAAAATAAATATGTCCTCTTCTTTGATGGAGCCTCAAAAGGTAAACCCAGGGTGGTAGGTGTAGGAGGGGTCATATGGGGCTCGAGAGGAAACATAAGAATTCACTATTCTATTGGGATAGGTTTGAAAACTAACAATAAATCATAAGTCATATCCCTATGCATAGGCCTAAATCTCATCTCAAATCTGTTATCTAATGAGGTCAAGATAGTCAGGGACTTGATAATTATTATAGGATTAATGATTATGAATATTAGATGGGATATTTATAACCATAATTATGTGTGAATTGTTCAAACTATTAACTTCTTTTAAAGTGCATTCACAACAGTTTAATAAGGAAACATAATTGACAGTATACTGCAAATAATATGCACATACAGAAATATGAATTCCACACAACAAATGATAATAGAGTTTGAAACAAAAGGCCTATGTCTTTGGGTCCACTTCCAGTGCGATCTTTTGTCATTCAATCCTCAAATCCTATATAAATACATTAAATATGGAACTTCTTTAAGTTATGTTTAACTTAGTACTGGACTATTTCAAACCTCCAAAGAAGCGTAGACCTCTCTCACGAAGTCCTCTCACCCTCATTGTCTCTCAAGGATGACACTACAATCTTCACACAACTTACAATTTGGAAAATAACTAACAAATGCCCATGAACTAGATTTCAAGTTTCTTCAAACAACTTTCAAGATTGTAAAATAAAAAGTTCCAAATAACATAATTAAATAAAAGATAACTGGAACAACTATACCCATGTATATGTCCTGCTTTTATTCACTGTCAATTATGTGCGTCTTCATAAGCCTAAACTTGCAATCGACTTCAATTGATTTCCAACAAATTGAATCCACTCTCCAGTCACCCAACTATGTTTCAAATAACAATACAGGGTTTGCTTTTGGATCTGTAGTTAATTTTTAGATTCGTGATAAAAAACCAATTATGTAGACGCTAAACACCATATTTGTTTAGGACCATTGATTTAGATCTGTCGTCATTGATGCTGGATCGTTGATCTATAAGTTGTTGTCGCGATCCTGACTATTCTGATGTTGGTTGTTCTAATCCCAATTTGACGAACAATTCATAATAATCTTGTTGGTTCCAACTTTGGAAATCCCGATATCAAAAGTCATAAGTCATAACTCTAAACAGCACACACTGCCCTTACCAACGTCCCGATCCTGACTTTGGAAATCAGAATTCGACATCATAAATTTTGGTGATGTTCATCACGACTCCCAATTCTCGACTGTTTCAATCCCGACATCGGAAGTCAGAAGTCTGCACAAGCGTCTAAAACTCTACAATATTCACCGTGATTTCTAATTCCTGAATGTTTCAGTTAGGAAGTCGGAGATATACCTTGCCACTGGGATGCCAACTCAACTACCAATTGCCACACAACACTTCTTTGAATTTCCATGTCAGCACTGTACGTGTCATGTGCCACAATTTTTATTGAAACTTTGGAACACTATATATTTGATGTTCAGAGTGCGTTTTTAATGAAATGAGTATCGCCAAAAATCTCTTCACGATCTCTACATAATCGTGTAACTCCGAAAAACATCATTGGTACAGTTTTGACAAACATGCCTCTTGGAACACCTTGATGCCTTTGGATCTTGTGCATAGTGACTTGTGTCATCCTCTTCCATCTGCTTCCTTTTCAGTTTTCAAATATTTCTTAACCTTCATTGATGATTACTCTAGATGCACTTGGGTTTATTTCCTAAAACTTAAGAGGAAAGTATTTAACATGTTCTTGGCCTATAAGACCCTTGTTGAAAAACAATTTGGTCATCAAATTATTAAGTTAAGATATGATAATGGGGGAGAATATGTTAACAACAAGTTCACTACTTTCTACACAGAACAGGGAATCCAACAACAACAAACTGTTCCATATACAGTGCAACAAAATGGTGTAGCTGAATGGAATATTCACACTTTAAAAGAAACGGCTAATTGTATGCTTCAAGCTAAGAGACTAAGTCTTCAATTTTGGGTTGAAGCTATAAATTGTGCATATTACATAATTAATCACACCCCCACTAAATATTTACAAGGTGTCACACTGGAAGAAGCATGGAGTAAAATTAAACCAGATGTAAGTCGCTTCTGTGTGTTTGGTAGTGAAGCATGGGCTCACATTCCCGATGAAAAACGTAAAGCATTGCAACCTAAAAGTGAAAAGTGCATATATGTTGGATATTCAGAAGATGTAAAATGTTATAGACTTCTTCAACCATGTTCTCATGGTATAATTATTAAAAGAGATGTTAAATTTCATGAAAATCTCTTTCCTATGAGCCTAACTCAGCATTTGTGCCATCTATATCCTGCGAGTCTAATTAAGCACTTGTGCCTTCTTATACCCCAAAATTCCTTGACAACTTTCCAACTCCATTTTTCTGATGATGACAGTGAGGATGAAAATCCACCTCTGCCTGCTCATTTTCCTCCAGTTGCACCAACACAACCACTTCCTTGATGGGTCTGTTTAACGTGTGAAGCAGATGGTGATCTTGTTGGTGATCCTAGAGATCCACATCGAACATGTTCTTAGTTCCAGCAAGCCTCTTCTCTTTTGTCTCAAGTTTAAGAGAATCATGATCTAGATACTTTTGCAAAATATTCAAGGAATCCAGATTGGAATGCAACGATGGATGACGAATATCGTTCTTTAATGGAAAACGATACTTGGGATCTTGTACCTCTTCCAAAAGGAAGAAAACTTGTCAGATGTAAATAGGTTTACATAAATAAGTATGCATTGGAAGTGTTGAATGGCTTAAGGCACAATTAGTTTCCAAAGGTTCTACCAAGTTGAAGGAATTGACTACAATGAAACCTTTGTTCTTGTCGCAAATTGAAATCCATTTGACTTGTTCTTTCCCTTGTAGCCTTACATAAATGGGAGGTCCATCAAATGGATGTCAAGTCTGCATTCTTAAATGATGATTTGTAGGAGGAAACTTACATAGAACAACCTCATGTATATGTTCAGAATGACTCTATCCTTGTATGTCACCTTAAGAAATCCTATGCAAGCTCCTCGAGCTTAGTATGCCAAAATGGATAGCTTTCTCCTTGAAACTGTTTTTTCTAGATGTCATTCTAACCCCAATGTATATACCAAGAAAGTAGGAAACAATCTGATCATCCTTGCTCTTTATGTTGATGATCTTATATCTTACCGGTAGTGACCCTAAGATTTTAACTCATGTCAAATCCAGTCTTAAGCAAAAAATTGAATGACTGACTTAGGACATTTGCTTTATTTTCTTGGTCTCTAAGTCTTCCAAACCAAAGAACGAATCTTTATTTCCTAGTCTAAGTATGTTTGTGACCTTCTTCGTCGCTTTCACATGGAATATTGTAAACCAACCCCTTATCCCTTCCAGTATTGAGTCATACTTTCTACCACTTGTACTTCACCTAAAGTAGATGCAACCTTGTATTGTTACTGCTTGTTGGTAGTCTCTTATACTTGACTCACACCCGTCTTCATCATTCTTTTGTCGTTGATCATGTTGTCTGCTATATGCAAACGCCTCATTAAAGTCACTAGAAAGCATAAAAAAGAATACTTCGATATATTCGGGGTACAATTCAATTTGGGATTCATTACACTACATGGGGGACTCCTTTGTTGATTGGTTTCACTTATTTAGATTGGGTCAATGATCCTGATGAGCATAAGTCTACTGCAAGTTATGTTTTCAGTCTAGGCTCCAGACCTGCCACTTGGGCTTGCAAGAAAAAACAAGCCCTTGCTCTTTCTTTAGCAGAAGTAGAATATCGAGCCGCAGTTAATGCCATTCGGGAAGCTTTATGGCTTGGAAATATCCTTTCAGAGTTTGCATTCGAGCAGCATCAGCCTACTCCACTTTGGTGCGACAATAAAAGTTCCATCAAGCTCGCCAAAGATCCAGTTCAACATCAACACAACAAACACATTGACATACATATAAACTTCATCATAAATCTTGTTCATGATCACATTCTTGAAGTGCTCTTATGCCCTACAGATGATCAAGTTGCAGCCATCTTCACAAATTCTCTTACATAAGCAAAGTTTTCTGAGCTTCGATCTACATTAGGAATTCAAGAACTTGTCATTAAGGGGGGGGGTATGCTCTAATGCCTCTTTCCTACTCCTAATAGTGTCACTTTTGTAAATCCTTCAATCCTATTCCAAGTTTTTCTTAAGGGGGGATGTTAGGATATTCAAACACTTAGGATTTAGTTAAGATCAACTTGTTATAATATATTTGTTACGAAAAGTGTGTTTCTTTAGTATGCATTAGTATGCATTTGTAAATATCTAATTTGATGGTCCTGATTTGTTCTAGATATAAATGATTTGACAGTTCATCTTCTCTTATATCATAACTACCTTTGATCTATGGATTAGCACCCAATTGGTCCATGATATCTATTTAAAGAGCATGGAGGGTCATTGGCTAGTTGATCGATTATGTGAAGCTCATTTGTAACTTTCTTTCTTTTGCATAATAAATTGCCTCAAGTAGCTATTTGGATGGGGCCGTGGAGTGTTTCCCTTTTGAGGGTTTAAACCACATGAAAACATCGGTGTGTTGAACTGTGATCTGTTTGTGTGAGTGGATGATCTAGGTGTTTGGCCTTTTGGAAGCATCGTGTGTACTCGAACACTATCAAATTATCCAACAATAAATCTGTAATTTGACTTTCTATTCGAATGAGAGAGTTTTTCTCTTCAAAAACTTTTCTTCTTAACCAATCTCCCACCACCTTTTTGAGATGCTTTAGATTGAAAATCAATTTATCCATTACATTACATTCATATAATATGGACATGAAACAAACAACAAAAAATCTCTAATCATTTGACAAAAAAACCTCATCATTTAAACAAGAATGGTTAAATTTGAAGGGGTAATTTGAATCCAACTACTCCTCTTCAAATTGAATGGGGATAGGAAAGTGATAAAAAATATTATTTTGGATGACCCAAGATGTGTATCTACATAACTATATTGAATCACTTGTTTTACTTAATAATATTGATTAATTATTTATTCTATAATTCATTTCGTTATCATTCAACCAAAAAACAAAGTTGATTAATGCAATTTTCTATATAAATTTTAAGTAAAGAAAATTTTAAACTAGTATATTTTAAATGTATCTTAAATAATTAAAATGAATATGAAAAGTAAATTTACAAATGTATTCTTTTAAATGATTACATTTTAATATAAAATATTTATTCACTAACTAAGATATTCAAAATATCAATAATTATGATATTTTTGTTTAGTTTAATAATTATTTGACTTTTATTATTATTATTAGTGATGTCAAGTAATTATGGCTAGGGTTTCTCAGGTAATGCTAATGGGGCGATTCAGGGTTTCTCATGCGGGACGTATGTGTCAAAAAACCATGTATTTGTGACGGATTCAAAACTTTGGGCTCGGTGTAGGGTCGAACCAATGGAGTCACTTGGCAGTTTTGACAGGTCCCCTCTCACTGTCTGGGTAGCTCTGATGTAATAGTAGCCCGTGCGGACAGGAGATTCAACGGTTGATTCAGTAGTTGATTCGTTTGACTCAGTAGAATCAGTAGATGCAGTTGGAATAGGCATTTATATAAAATTGGTTATGGAATGATGGGCTAGGCCCTTTATTTATTTATAACCGGATTAGGACCTTTATTTACAGCCCGTTGTTTTTCTTTAGGTCCCTTTGGTTTTTCCAGTTATTGCTTACAGGGATTAGTTTGAAATGATGGATGCTGCATTTCTCGGATCTTGTTCCTCTGCTAATCATCACCCATGCAACAAATTGGAATCGATCACCCCCTCTTCGATCCAATATCGTGGTCTGTTCAGCTCTTTCATACATTTTCCTTGCATTAAAAATGCCTCACGTCATCACCGAATTCACAGCAAATGCTGGCAAAGAGGCCTCGCAGTGGAGGTGAAGGATATCTCCGTCAATGAGAAGAGGGAGAAGCATGTACCCATAAGTGGGAAGTGCACGGATTTAAAGAAAATTATGATCTTGGGTGCCGGACCCATTGACATAGGCCAAGCCTGTGAGTTTGATTACTCTAGAACTCAGGCATGCAAGGCCCTGAAGGAATAAGGGTGTGAGGTCATTCTCATTGACTCTAATCCCGCCACTATCATGACCGATCCAGATTTGGCCAACATGACATATATTACCCCCATGACCCCATAATTAGTAGAGAAAGTCCTAGAGAAGGAGAGGCCTGATGCGCTCCTGCCAACTATGGGGGGGCAGACTGCACTAAATATGGTGGTGGCTCTGGCGGAATGGGGAGCCTTGGAGAAGTACGGCGTGGAGCTGATAGGAGCTGTTACCACCTAAGTTGTACTTAGTGGTTTTTTATCAAGTGAGCCTGGTGAACTAGACAAGGATAACTTGATCGGACTTCAGAAGACCTTCAATCTTGCTTCTGGGAAGCTTTGTTGTACTATATCACATGTTCATACCCCATGGGGGAATTGTAATAAATGTTCTAGCATGATAGTGTCTGTAAAAGACTCGGTCTCTTAGAATTTATTTGTCAATCCGATCAGCCCAGGGTGTTTTTTCCCTTGGTTATTATTGGTTGTTGAATAAACGACTGATAATTTCTGAGTTTTTCACTCCATCCCTCCAAAGTTGGGGTGGTCGGCTTGGCATTTAGGCCTATAGAGGTTATTAGAGTCTATGTGTCAATGTATAAACATGCTAGACATCATGGTCGAGTCATATGAACATGTCTAAGTCCCCCTAGGTTTTTTCAACTTTTTTAAAATTTAAAATTTTTCAGTGTTTTTTTTTAAATTTAATTTTTCCAAAACTTAGGCTATTTTTTAATAGTTTAATTGGAAAAATTGGTTTTGTAATAAAAGTGGGCTCGAAAGTCAGATTCAGTCATGTAGGTGCTCAATTTCAAGCTAAGAGCACCCAATAAACCTATAGACCCACTATTTCCTAGTTTTGAGTGATTTTTCATCACTCAGGTCAGAAAGCCCCAAAAAATCATTTATTGATTATTTTAATTAATAAATTGGTGAATAATGGAGCAAATCCAAAATCATAGATCAGTGGATTCTCAGACGATTTGATTGAAATCAGTCAGATCTAAACCAGATTGACTAGATCTGACAAATCCTTGACTGAAGGAGGTGATCAAATCAGATCCAGGGTTGATCTTCAGCATCCTTTATGGGGAATTTCGCCCTCCCTCTCTCCTCCACACATTTGGGCTCATCTAGATGAGTTTTGGTGGATGCTTCAGTCAACAGGTTGAGGTGTCAGTCAGATCAGCCCCTCGATTGACAGTTGCACTCAGTGAGACTCATATCTAGCTCAGCTAGACACAGATCAGGCATTGATGGACTCTCCTTCAGCTATAGTGGTCTATCTCCTTGGGATTTGTGCCCCCTGGGCTGGATCTCCTTTTTTTTGTATAAATAAAGCTCAGGCTACCTCTTCCAAGCTAGTTAGAACTGGGATTGAGATGATGTTACTCTTGTACTGTATTGTTTATTATTCTGGAATAAAGAAGCTTTGGAGGAAAGATCTATGGTGTAATGCTCTTCATGTGTGTATCGTGATTGTCAAATGCTTATGAGGTATAATCTGTGTTATTTATCATTGCTTTTGTTGGTTGATTGTTGGCCTTGAAGGAGAGAGCTCCCTCCTGTTAGGGTAAGAGTTTATTCTAGTTTGATTTATGCTCTTACTGCTACTTGTTTCAGATCTATTGGAGTTGTATGTATTTTAAGTTTAATTGCATGCTTTCCAATTATCTCTTCCATCAGCACCTATGTTTTAACCATCTGTTTGTGCAAGGATTTCTAAGTTGCAGGTGATCTCGCTTGTAGAAGAGGTTGATCTGGTTTGCATCTTCCTCATCTTCAAGATCTTTTGAATGACATAGTCCCTTGGTGTTCCACCAAAGCAGAATCCAAAGCCCAACATTCTCAGGCTTCAAACACTCTTTCTCTCTCTTCCTCCTTCAAAATCTTAATTTCTCTTCAAATTGGTTACTTTTAAAGAGTCTTATTGCTTAGATCTGTCTCATTAAGAAAATTACATATAGATAAAATTAGTAATATCCTTTCTTAAGTTTAGATCTCAGTTTCATTTTTCATATAAAGTTATATTTTAAGAGATCTAGTTGAAATTATCCTCTTTTTTGCAAGCATTTTAAAGAAAATTTGTAGCTTGCTTTTAAGGTAGTTTCCTTTGCTGTACTTTAAAGTTTCATATTCTGCAATAAAAGTGCACATCTCATTGGCTGCCCAAACAGCAAGCCAAGATCCCAAGGAAAGCTTGTTTTCATTGGTTCCTTTTTGCAAAACTAGATTACCCCAACTTAACAAAATTTTACTTAGTTTTTTTTCGGTAACTAGTGTAGTGACCCAAAACACTTTCAAAGTGTGTTTGGGCACATTTGATTTTGATTAATCGCTATTTTTTAGCAGGTCTAACAAAAAAGAGAAGGA
>LPNX010026808.1:35154-74264 GCA_001517045.1 Pseudotsuga menziesii | reverse complement strand
CCAATTTCCGACTCTTGGACGAACCAGAGCTTCCCGGAAGCTTCCCCCACCGCTGTGTTTTAATTTGAGCTTGTTACAAGCTTGTTGTAAGCCTTTGGATCCCAAATAACAAGGACCAAAGTGCACCAATTTCAATTTTCTGATATTGTAAATTGCTGCTAATAAAAATAAAAGGTCCTTTCGAATAGGCTCTTTTGAGCCTATTCACCATCCCCCTGGGGGGATTTGCGTCGGTGTCAATTTTTTACTTTTTGTTCATCTCTTTTCAATATAGTGTAGTTCTAATATGCAGGGTAGTATACTTTGATTTATTATCATTTCCATATTCCATATTTGAGGTTTCAAAGTAATCTTAATACTTACCCCACGACTTCCCAATTGACCCGAAAGGGGAAAGAGATGCATGGTAGGACTAATTAGAAAACCAGAATTGTGTATCTGTGTTTTCCTTTTCATCAATTGTTTCATCAACTATTATAAAATTAACCCCTCCTTGATTCCCCGATTGAGATCCACTTGGATCGAAAGAGGTTCTTGGAGGGTTTTCTTTTTAACAAAAACACCTATCTTAAAATCTACTAAAATTGACAAGACTCCGGTGTGTATGCTCTGCACTTGGCTGCGGTTCATCTGATCAGTCAAGATTTATGAAAAGCATTTGAGTGACTAGAATAATTAGGATTCACTCTCCTAAATTGACAAACCATCAAGTGAAAATCCAACACCTAGGTCAAACCATTACGGTGGAAAAATACCCAAAGGAAGCGGGAACTCCTGAAAAGTGACCTCGGGGCGCTGATCTCTGTTACACCTGCAGGTGCATTATGAACAATAGCCTCAGAGACTCCATTCAGCCCACATATTCCTTGTGGGTAGCCGNGTTTAATGGTTATATCAAATGCATACTATTAATTTTTGATATGGATGAATTAAAGGAGAAATATGGTGCCCAGATAACTGGAATTTTTCAGCCTATCGATTTCTTAAACATCTCGGGTTTTCCTAACTCTTGTAATGGTGTGGGGGATGCATATAAATGGCTTCCAGTTGTTCATGGAAATTATGGTGATTCGGCCATTTGGCATGTCAAATATTTCCTTCAGTTGGTGGCTGACTTCAATATTCTTCATGAAGACAATATGATGGAAATGTTTGCTGGTACTTTTTGGGGTGAGGCCCGTTGTTGGTTCTATCATGGCCTTCCTAATAAATGTATAACTTCTTTTCTAGGCTTCCTTTGGATTTTTTTAGAGCAGTGGCATGATGGTAGGGGTAGTATGAATGGTCTGAAAAAGTTCCTTGAAAATATCTGTACCTTCTACCTATCTGGGACAGAGTATCACATGGAAACATATGATGGACCTTTTGCCATGATACAAAGTATTGAAGACTTGGAATCACTTCTTGAACATTTAAGTGAAGAGGAGGTCCATGATACTCCCATCAAAGAGTTTCCTCATAGTTATTCAAGAAAGGAAGTAATTAAGCAGCTTATTAAAGAATACGAGGTATCTCCCAATACACAGCAAGATTCTGAGGAAGGGAAAATCCAGGATGATCCTATTGAAGAGCTTCAGGAGGAGCCCATGATGGAACACATTGTTGGAGACTCTCCTCATGTCACCATAGCTGAAAACATTGGAAATTTGAGATATTCTCAAGCGTGTTGCAATGCTGATATTTTTCCAGCTAAAAGCCCTCCAGAGAAACCCACTGAGCAACACATCCCAAGTGAGCCCGTTGAACATGTCCAAAAATTTTCCTTGATTGAAGATAATATTGAAGATCCTCTTCATGATATCATAACAGAATCCTATAAAGAAACTTATGATAAGATCAGTATGGTGTGTGGTGACATTAGACCTTGTTCTCCTCATGTTGATGAAGGTTTGGAAAGTTTATTGCCTTGTAATTTTTTTTCTGAAGAATATGAATACAAAGAGGACATGGATAGGCAGGAGCATGATGCCATGGATGAAGAGTCCCCCACATATGACATGGATGGGAGTGATGATTATTGGAATTTCATAGGTAATCCAAATTGTGAAAATCTTATGGAGAATCCCATCCATGATATGTCCAACAAGGGGAGTGTCTATTCAAAAATTTGTGGAAGTCCAATCTACGATACGTCCATAGAGGGGAGCATGGATCTGGATGCCTGGAAAAACTTTAGTATGGAAGAGGAGCATTCAAAATTTTCATTCGAATCATTTAGATTCATATCATGCAGAGCAGCACAAGGGTATCAGTAATGAAGACATTGAGAAATAGTGTTGTTAAAATTTAGATGTAATGCAGTGAGTGGAATATAAGTCTCGACCATCTTTTTCACATATAGAGGTTCCATATGATTTGGAGCTACATGGGGCTTGCGCAACGAGTTATCATTTGATAAGCCCTGGTGATCAGTATGATGATATAGTCAGTCTACCTCATAGTTCTGATTGGTATATTAGTCCTATCTAATCATGGATAGAAGCAGCCTGCATGAGCACATACAAGTTGGGGAAGAATTTTTATGACATTATTCAAGCCTATGATTTCCCATCCATCCCACCCATTCTGAATCATCACGCAGGTTTGCATTTTCTAAATAAAGTATCCTTACTTTGGTTGGTAACCAAAGACAAGGAATTTTTTTTTATGTTAATAAAATGCTTAGGTGGTTACATTGGATTTCTGATTACACTTAATCCTTTTTATATCATTCTTAGAGTAGGAAAAGAAGCTCCTTGAAAGAGAGCATTTACTTTCTGCATTTCTATTTTATACTTACCTATAATAAAACTTTCCTTCTTTTAGTTAGTTACATTTATTTTGTTTAAATAAATCAGCTTAATAGTTCATTTGTTTTTTATAAAACTTGTGCTACTGAGGTTTTTCTTATCAAGTTGAGATGTTTTTATAGGGTATATAAACCAGATATTTTGGTGTTCTCGTATCCTCTCCTTGCCTTAAAGACCAGATCGAGCACACATCCCACAGTTAGAGCCAGAATGTTACCACCTAAGTTGTACTTAGTGGTTTTTTATCAAGTGAGCCTGGTGAACCAGACAAGGATAACTTGTTCGGACTTCAGAAGACCTTCAATCTTGCTTCTGGGAAGCTTTGTTGTACTATATCACATGTTCATACCCCATGGGGGAATTGTAATAAATGTTCTAGCATGATAGTGTCTATAAAAGACTCGGTCTCTTAGACTTTATTTGTCAATCTGATCAGCCCAGGGTGTTTTTTCCCTTGGTTATTATTGGTTGTTGAATAAACGACTGATAATTTCAGAGTTTTTCACTCCATGCCTCCAAAGTTGGGGTGGTCGGCTTGGCATTTAGGCCTATAGAGGTTATTAGAGTCTATGTGTCAATGTATAAACATGCTAGACATCATGGTCGAGTCATATAAACATGTGTAAGTCCCCCTAGGTTTTTTCAACTTTTTTAAAATTTAAATTTTTTCAGTGTTTTTTATTAAAATTTATTTTTTCCAAAACTAAGGCTATTTTTTAATAGTTTAATTGGAAAAATTGGTATTGTAATAAAAGTGGGCTCGGAAGTCAGATTTAGTCATGTGGGTGCTCATTTTCAAGATAAGAGCACCCAGTAAACCTATAGACCCACTACTTCGTAGTTTTGAGTGATTTTTCATCACTGAGGTCAGAAAGCCCCAAAAAATCATTTATTGATTATTTTAATTAATAAATTGGTGAATAACGGAGCAAATCCAAAATCATAGATCAGTGGATTCTCAGACGATTTGATTGAAACCAGTCAGATCTAAACCAGATTGACTAGATCTGACAAATCCTTGACTGAAGGAGGTGATCAAATCATATCCAGGGTTGATCTTCAGCATCCTTTATGGGGAATTTCGCCCTCCCTCTCTCCTCCACATGTTTGGGCTCATCTGGATGAGTTTTGGTGGATGCTTCAGTCAACAGGTTGAGGTGTCAGTTAGATCAGCCCCTCGATTGACAGTTGAACTCAGTGAGACTCAGATTTGGCTCAGCTAGACATAGATCAGGCATTGATGGACTCTCCTTCAGCTACAGTGGTCTATCTCCTTGGGATTTGCGCCCCCTGGGCTGGATCTCCTTTTTTTTGTATAAATAAAGCTCAGGCTGCCTCTTCTAAGCTAGTTAGAATTGGGATTGAGGTGCTGTTTCTCTTGTACTGTATTGTTTATTATTCTGGAATAAAGAAGCTTTGGAGGCAAGATCTATGGTGTAATGCTCTTCATGTGTGGATGGTGATTGTCAAATGCTTATGAGGTATAATCTGTGTTATTTATCATTGCTTTTGCTGGTTAATTGTTGGCCTTGAAGGAGAGAGATCCCTCCTGTTAGGTAAGAGTTTATTCTGGTTTGATTTATGCTCTTAATGCTGCTTGTTTCAGATCTATTGGAGTTGTATGTATTTTAAGTTTAATTGCATGCTTTCCAATTATCTCTTCCAACAGCACCTATGTTTTAACCATCTGTTTGTGCAAGGATTTCTAAGTTGCAGGTGATCTCCCTTGTAGAAGAGGTTGATCTGGTTTGCATCTTCCTCATCTTCAAGATCTTCTGAATGACATATTCCCTCGGTGTTCTTCCAAAGCAGAATCCAAAGCCCAACATTCCCAGGCTTCAAACACTCTTTCTCTCTCTTCCTCCTTCAAAATCTTAATTTCTCTTCAAATTGGTTACTTTTGAAGAGTCTTATTGCTTAGATCTGTCTCATTAAGAAAATTACATATAGATCTAGTTAGTAATATCCTTTCTTAAGTTTAGATCTCAGTTTTTTTTTGCATATAAAGTTATATTTTAAGAGATCTAGTTGAAATTATCCTCTTTTTTGCAAGCATTTTAAAGAAAATTTGTAGCTTGCTTTTAAGGTAGTTTCCTTTGCTGTACTTTAAAGTTTCATATTCTGCAATAAAAGTGCACATCTCATTGGCTTCCCAAACAGCAAGCCAAGATACCAAGGAAATCTTGCTTTCCTTGGTTCCTTTTTGCAAAACTAGATTACCCCAACTTAATAAAATTTTACTTAGTTTTTTTTCGGTAACTAGTGTAGTGACCCAAAACACTTTCAAAGTGTGTTTGGGCACATTTGATTTTGATTTCTTACTGTTTTTTAGCTGGTATAACAAAAAAGAGAAGGATACTCTACCCAATTTCTGACTCTTGGACGAACCAGAGCTTCCTGGAAGCTTCCCCCACCGCTGTGTTTTAATTTGAGCTTGTTACAAGCTTGTTGTAAGCCTTTGGATCCCAGATAACAAGGAACAAAGTGCACCAATTTCAATTTTCTGATATTGTAAATCGCTACTAATAAAAATAAAAGGTCATTTCGAATAGGCTCTTTCACCATCCCCCTGGGGGGATTTGCGTCGGTGTCAATTTTTTACTTTTTGTTCATCACTTTTCAATCTAGCGTAGTTCTAATCTGCAGGATAGTATACTTTGATTTATTATCATTTCCATATTCCATATTTGAGGTTTCAAAGTAATATTAATACTTACCCCATGACCTCCCGATTGAGTTGAAAGGGGAAAGAGATGCGTGGTAGGACTAATTAGAAAATCAGAATTGTGTATATGTGTTTTCCTTTTCATCAATTATTTCATCAACTATTATAAAATTAACCCCTCCTTAATTCCCCGATTGAGATCCACTTGAATCGAAAGAGGTTCCTGGAGGGTTTTCTTTTTAACAAGAACACCTATCTTAAAATTTACTAAAATTGACAAGACTCTGGTGTGTATGCTCTGCACTTGGCTGCGGTTCGTTCGATCAGTCAAGATATATCAAAAGCATTTGAGTGACTAGAATAATTAGGATTTAGTCTCCCAAATTGAGAAACCATCAGGTGAAAATACAACACCTAGATCAAACCATTACGATGGCAAAAATACCCAAAGGAAGCGGGAACTCCTGAAAAGTGACCTCGGGGCGCCGATCTTTGTTACACTTATGGGTGCATTATGAACAATAGCCTCAGAGACTCCATTCAGCCCACATATTCCTTGCGGGTAGCCATGACAGTTTAGTTTTGGACATACTCCAAGTACTCTCGGGTATATCTGGAGTCCCCCCCCTTTCGCCTAATTTTAATCAACTCATATTTTACATTAACTTAAAACGTACCAAGAGGCAATCACAAAACATTGACTCTAAGCACATGCAAGTACATTGATTATCTTTTGACTCCATTTTAAGGCACTGGTTATTTTCTTGCTATATATATATATATATATTGTGTCTCAGCATTGTGCTTTCGTGCGCTCAATTTGTATCTTGTCATCTATGGTTGTTTATGGTTAAATTTCAAACTCCTAAGTAATTCATTTAGTTTAACATCACCATACTAAGTAATTAGCATTAGTAAATTAATAGGGTCTACCCCCCTTAGCTTCGTTAGGAGTTGAGCCTAAACGGAGGAGTCAAGAACAAGGTGACAACCTTGACTCGAGACTTTCCCCCAAGGACACATCGAGTGGCTTGAATATGTTTTCCACGTGACCCAGGTGTGTGAAAGGAGGAAACAGGAGCCAACTTGAATGCAATCAAGAAGGCAAAGGATAGGGAGTTGTTCATGAATGCAATGGATAAGATTGGAGTGAAGACCCCTCCCTCTGGAATAGCGACTAATCTGGAGGACTGTTTTAAGATAGCAGGATCTATTGGGGAATACCCACTTATCATCCACCCTGCTTTCACACCTGGAGGCACAGGTGGGGGCATTGCCTACAACAGAGAGGAGTTTGAGGCAATCTGCAAAGCTGGGCTGAGTGCCAGTGTAACTTCTCAGGTCTTGGTGGAAAAATCCCTTTTGGGATGGAAGGAATACAAGGTTGAGGTCATGAGGGATTTGGAAGACAATGTGGTGATCATATGCTCCATAGAAAATATTCATCCCATGGGTATTCATACCGGGGATTCGATCACCGTGGCTCCGGTGCAGACACTGACTGATAAGGAATATCAGCTTCTGAGGGATTGAGTGGTTGCGATCATCAGGGAGATTGGGGTGGAGTATGGAGGTTCGAATGTTTAGTTTGTTATGAATGCCGTGGATGGTGAAGTTATGGTGATAGAGATGAATCCTAGAGTGTTGAGGTCTCTGGCCTTGGCCTCTAAGGCAACTGGGTTTTCTATAGTGAAGATGGAAACTAAGATTTCGGTGGGATATACATTGGACCATATTCCCAATGACATCACCAAGAAAATGCCAGCAAGTTTTGAGCCTTCTATTGACTATGTTGTCACTAAGGTAAGTTTACATTCCATAGAGTAGCAAAAAACTCAGAATTCCTTTTTTTCTTGGTGAAGTTCATTCCTATTTAATCACATAGGCAACTGAGATTAAAACAAGTTCCTGTAGGCATTGGTAGATGTGATTATGTCAGTAACATGCATAGGAATGGAATAACAGCTTAGTTTGGATAGCCTGGATCACTTTAAGTATGGGTCCAAGCGATGGTTATCCCTACTGCAAGAATATCATTGTTGCTAGAAAGGATGGAACTTGAGACATGTCCGGAAAATTCTTCACTTTGACTTAAATATTAGACCACAAGATCATGTCCAGACTTGTAATTTTTGGGATTGGTAGAAGTGAGAAAGTTAATCACAAATTTATGGGTTGAAATTCTACAAGAGCAAGTTCTATCCTAGTAAGGGTAGAATCTAGTTTTCTACTTCTCATCTTGCTCCACACGACTTGGTTTTCGCAATACATGGTAATGACAAAGAGTAGGATGAATTTTATTGGGGATCATTCACATTCAGAAGAATATACCTTCAAATTATTTGTCTGCGGTACATATCTTGTTACCCAGAAGCAAAATTTGTAAAACTTACTTTAGCTTATGCCTTTGGTAGGGAGGTGCGAGCAATTTTAGTTGTAGTCCCATAATTTTCTCTCTCATCCACAAATCGACTGAAGCTTGTTTGGTAGCCTACTTATGAGTGTGGAATATTTTTGCAGCCTCTTCCAGCCAGTATAGTAGAAGTTTGCTCCATCTCACCTGATTAGTATCTTCCACCCACTTCAGCTCAATGCGAAAATTGGCCCTATTTAATCATATTGTTATCTTACCTATTTTATTCTTAAGGGTATCCAAAGAGGAATTGATTTCATATATCATAATATCACACCCATGTACAATTGTGGCCATATGCTATGTTATCTTTTTATGTGCAATACTCTTGATTTTATTGAATTTGTTATTAATGAATTTTATTTTTTGCCTTGCATGTTGCAGATTCCTTGCTTTGCCTTTGAGAAATTTATGGGTTCAGAGCCAATTCTTACAACTCAAATGAAGTCTGTGGGGGAATTGATGGCTTTGGGCCGCACATTCCAAGAATCATTTCAGAAAGATGTTCTGTCACTGGAGATAGGGCACCGTGGATGGGGTTGTGAAGAGGTGAAAGAGCTACAATGGGATTGGGAACAACTAAAATATGGTTTAAGAGTTCCTGGACCAAATCGAATATATGCACTATATGCAGCCATGAAAAGAGGTATGAGCACATAAGAGATTCACGAGTTATTCTATATTGATAGATGGTTCCTTTTACAGTTGCGGGAGCTCCTAGACGTTGAAGGTTTCCTATCTATTACAAAGCTGTCAGAACTGAGCAAAGATGATTTTTATGAAGTAAAGAAGAGGGGATTTATTGATAAGCATATATCATTTGCAACTAAATCACCTGAAAAAGAAGTCCGTTCCTGCCGCCTAGCTTTAGGTGTATGTCCTGCATATAAAAGAGTGGATACATGTGCAGCTAATTTTGAAGCCAATACACCATATATATACTCATCTTATGATGATGAATGTGAAGCAGCTCCAAGTACTAGGAAGAAAGTATTGATTCTTGGAGGAGGACCAAATCGAATTGGGCAGGGCATTGAATTTTATTATTACTGCTGTCATGCATCATTTGTACTACAGGTTCGTAATTTTTACTTTGCACGAGATTGATATTGGGGCATTCTATTATTTTAGGGAAATTAAAGGTAGCAAGTAGAGTTATGGAAGATTTTTTTTGATGTTTATGTTATGATGGTTATAGGAATGATGTTTTTAACCTATATGTGAACATGGCTTGGCAGGATGCAGGATATGAAACCATTATGATGAATTCAAAACCTAAGACTGTCTCTACAGATTATGATACTAGTGATAGACTATACTTTGAACCTCTTACAGTAGAGGATGTTTTGAATGTCATTGACAAAGAAAGGCTTGATGGTATAATTGTACAGTTTGGAGGGCAAACACCTTTGAATCTAGCTCTACCCATAGAACAATACCTCAATGATTTTAAGCCCAAGGCTCCAAGTGGGGAAGGTCTTGTGCATATTTGGGGTACCTCTCCTGCTTCAATATATGCTACTGAAGATAGGGAGAAGTTCAATGTAATGTTGAATGAGTTAAAATCAAGCAACCTCAAGGTGGTATTGCTAAGAGTGATGAGGATGTGTTGGCCATAGCAAGAAAGGTTGGGTATCCTGTTCTTGTTAGACCCTCTTATGTTTTAGGTGGTCGTGCAATGGAAATTGTATACAATGATGAAAAATTGATGCAATACTTAGAAACTGCAGTAGAAGCGGACCCATAAAGACCAGTACTTGTTGATAAGTACCTGGTAGATTCTTGTGAGATTGATGTAGATTCTTTGACAGATTCTAATGGTAGTTTGGTCATTGGTGGTATCATGGAGCACATTGAGCAAGAAGGTGTTCATTCTGAGGATTCGTCTTGTTCTATTCCAACAAAAATAGTGTCACCTGTATGCTTGTCAACCATTAGATATTGGAAATCTAAATTGGAAAAGCGGCTTGGAGTCTATGGACTCATGAATTGCCAATATGCAATCACCCCTACTGGTGAAGTTTACCTTCTTGAAGCAAATCCTAGGGAATCACGAACAATTCTTTTTGTCTCTAAGGCAATTGGTCACCCTTTAGCAAAGTATGTTGCCCTTCTTATGTAAGGAAAATCTCTTCAAGATATCGGTTTTACATAGGAAGTAATTCCAAGTCATGTATCTGTCAAGGAAGTAGTCCTTCCATTTGAAAAGTTTCAAGGCTGTGATGTGGTTCTTGGTCATGAAATGCAAAGCACTGGAGAAGTGATGGGCATAGACTATAAATTTCCTATGGCATTTGCCAAGGCACAAATTGCAGCAAATAAAAAACTGCCTCTTGCAAGCACATTATTTTTAAGTTTAAATGATGTCACCAAACCAAGCCTCCTAGCAATTGCAAATGGATTCATTGAACTTGGTTTCACAACTATCGCAATAACTAGCACAACTAATTTGTTGAAAATGGAAGGAATTCAAGTGGAGAGAGTTCTGAAACTCCATGAAGGGCGCCCACATGTAGGTGACATGATGGAAAATGGTCAGATTCAGTTAATGGTGATCGCAAATTCAGGAGATGCATTGGATCAAATAGATGGGTGGAAGCTGAGGCGAATGGCATTAACATACAAAATTCCTATCATAATAACAGTTGCTGGAGCATTTGATACTGTTCAGGCTATTAAGAGCATGAAGAAGAATCCTGTGAAGATGATTCCATTACAAGTTTCTTCAATATTCAGAAATCAGAGGGACTAACTCAGGAACTACATGCAACTTCTATATGTTGATGTTCCGTTTAAAATAAGTGTACATTGGTATTTGTTTTGTAGTTCCTATGCCGCCCTCTGGAGTTTGTAAAAAGACATACTGTGCCTTTAGTTTTTTTCCCGAGCCTTGTTCTGTTGTGTACAATTGCCTTTATAATTGGAAATTTCATTTGGTGAAGACAGAGACACAATAATCATTTTTTTGTTTGATGTCAATGGTATCTATGCAATATCCTTGGATGGTCAATTTACTATTCTTCTTCTCGGTGTTATATACTTTTGTTTATCAACTATTTTTGTTTTCTGTGTAAAATCTGAGCATTTTTCTTATTTCATTTACGAGTTGTATGATATACTTACAAAGCAGCATAATCCACAATTTGCTTGGGACATTTTAAAGAGATTCCATTTCAAAGAGCTTCAGGTTGCCACTGTCAATTTTAGTAGCAAGACTATTCTAGGTTCAGGAGATTTTGGAAATGTTCAATGGTATGTATGCAATCTCCCTGGATGGTCAATTCCCTCCTTCTCTATCAGGTCCCCCCACCTTAAGGGCCAAGGCCTTTGTGCCTCTCCTAATCATGATCGCAAAGTTCATACACTTTCTTATCCAAAAAATTTAAAGATGGTAAGTGGGTTGATAAATAGGGAACTATATCAGCGATTACTTACTGTGGGCCTTGCTTGTATCTTAAATTTTTAGTATTGATTTTTCTTGCTTCAGGAAATATAGGTCTTACTTGCTTTGGGTAGGTTTGGGGTTGACATATTAGAAGATGGACGGTTATTGTGGGCTTGGATTCCTTTCATTAAAGAAGAAGGTTGTGCCTTTATGTGCCTTTGTATTTGTGTATTGATAGTTAAAACATGGTTCTGGTTTATTTTCTTTAAGATGTTGTTAGATATAAAGGATTTTGCAGCTGCACTACTTCTTATTTACAATCTTGACTAATAGGGTTGGATGGAGAATTCCTCTCACTTCTGAGATTGTTTCTTTCAAGTTATAGCTTGAAGAATTCACTCATTGCTACAAACTTTCTCAAATCAATATCTGACATTCTGTTTTATCATCATTCAGATATAGCTGGGAGGAAGTGTCTTTTGTTTCGGTCCTTGGAACTTTGAGTTCTTGCTTTTCCTTTCTGCAATATGTTGTCTATTTTATGTGGTAGAGTTACTGTGTCACGCATTGCTATTGTCAGTGTAGCTGGATTTCCTTTTACCATCCTGCACTCGTATCTTTTTGAAATTAAAGAAGATTAGAGTTTGTTCACTTTATCTGAGGGGAATTTCAGTCTCCTCTCTTGATGAAATTGTCTACAATAGTACTAAGAATTTGTCACATGCCCCAATTTTGCAAAAACAATTTATATTATTTGAGGAAAAATATGTTAAATTTTATGCTAAGTTGTAATTGATGACCCAGTGGGGTCAAGGATATTTAATGTAAATTCTGAATATTTTATTTATGAATAAATGAATGAGGAGACAACAGCTTAGGATAGATGTTAAAAGAGTGTTTACTGGTCAAATTGGTGGAGGAGACTGGGTGGAGAGAAAACTGACATGTGGCAGCATCCTCAAACCACTTCCAACTGTTGCAGGTGGCAACCTCCCTACATTTGTGGTCATGATTCCCCAAGAAAGTGGAATTAGAGCAGGTGGCTCAATTAAGGAAAAACTGACCCAAAAGACCTAGGCAATCTTTATAAAAATTCCCATTGAAGAGAGCTGAGGCTGCTCATTCTAGAGAAGTGATCATTCAGGTTGAATGAATGTTCTTCAGAGAAATTCAATGGAAGGGAAATTTGGAAAGTGTTTGAGGGGATAATCGCTGATTGGTCTAGTGCAACTTTTAAGTTGAAGATCATGCTGCTGAGAGCAGAGTATTTTACTGAGGTATTGAACTAGTCAGTTGACAGAGGGTTCTACTGTTTGCATTATCCACTAGTTCTCAGCCAAGAAGACTAGGAACAGGCTCGGGGGTCCCGAGGAATCGTTGTTTGAGCGCTCTCCAGGAGATTGGTAGGGAGGAACGACCTCCTAAAGCTGTTGTCATCTGTCCTCAACAGGTTCTATGTTATTTTATTTTACGGTGTTAGTTAAACAAATCTTAGTTTAACTGCTATATGAATGTTAACGGTTTAGTTTGTGAAATGTTAGATTTAGTATTCTTATTAGATTGTTATAGAAATGAAATGGATTTAGAGAATAATGTGTTAGAATGAAAAAAAATTTCTAAAGTGTGTTTTTCCACACCTGGAAACCAGGTCGTACTCCAGCACAGTTAGAATGCTTTAAGTAGATGAATGGATTTTTAAAAGAATGAAATAGTAGATAGAATGTTGTATTTGTAGGTAGCAGAGTAAATTTATCTTAAAGTTTAAAAATATTAGGGAAAGAACAATGTTATGGTTTATTTATGTTTACTGTTTTTACTTAGTATAACTAAATAAAAGTGCAGGAAAATAAACAATAAACTACACTAAAGTTACAGTAATAGTATACTGATACAATAAAAGTTTATAGAAGATAACAACTAAGTAAATAAACAAGTTATTAACCACATAGTTTATCTTTTAAAACTATTAACTAAATCTTAAATTATTACTTAATATAAACCAGATTAGGGTTATGTTTACAAACTCGTTATTTATAAAAAGTAAACAGAGTTACATAGTTAATGTTCTATTCTTTATAGAAGCTCTGAATGACTTCAAAGTTACAGATTAGTAAATAAAAACAAGTTTAAATGTAAACAATAAATAGAATAAAACTAATAAATTACTTATTCAGGAAATAATTATATTTACCAGATAGGCTTATAACCTGTGCAAGATAAACCTGAGGGTCGAAACCCTAGCTTTTCATTTATCTTTTTATAAATTAATTTATAAAAGTTTTAACCATATACATTGATAAATGAATAAAACTAGAAGACTATTAGCTATGTGTTAGACTGATTACAGTCTTATATCAAAAAATTTATAATATATTTATAAAATCTTTTATTATTTTTTGAAATACTTCATAAACAGGTTAATAAACGACAATACTCCTGTAATAATGAAATAGAAGCAAACATAAAACAGTGCTCAATTAATAATTAATTTAAGAATACATTTATACAAGGGTTTCTCTTCCAGTAAACCCTAGCTATTCTATCATGAACTGATAAGTATAAATTTATGAATTTTACTTTACGACTGATCTACAGTGTTCACAATAACATTATTTACTGACAAAAGATATCTTTAACAGAAAATTTACTTCACTGACAGTGAAGAAGAAAAACCTATTTATACAGTAATATCAGTTACAAGTTAAATTATGATAAACAGAGTAATCGAAATAGGAATTACTTAAAACTATAAGTACAAAAGAAACCCCTTTTTATTTTAAAAACCAGAGTATGATATTACCAAGCCATAAGGCTGTAATCCCTTTTACAAGTCAAGAAAAAGTAAATACAAGTCACGACTTATAAATCGGAGCTACCCAGCAACATGCGAGGGTTTTAAACCACAAAACTAAGTAATAATATAAACTAAGCATATATGCATTGGAGGAACTGAAGCCATGCTTCCCTTCAAACTGTAACTTCTTTCCATTAACCTCTGCAAGCAGGGAGATGCCACGACAAATCGGGGCTTACCGATTATGGCCACGAAGTTCACCAACTCGAGAGAAGTTTTCTTCATACTTGAGGCTGCAGCTGTAACCTGCCAAAACAAAACCAATGTGATAATTTTAGAATTGGTTTTCCTTATATTAAAAACTGAATAATCACTTAAAGAAGAGTTGAGAGTAGGGTAAGACTTTACTTGCGAATAAAGAGTCTGGGGCCGAGGAGGAGATTTAACCAGCACGAGGAGCAGCACTTGGAAGAAACAAAACCCTCATGCTAACCTGTGACAGAGACAGCGAGGTTCACATTCCCAACTTTCACTGACGAGGGAACAAGATACAAGCAACAACAAAGGTAACACTATGGCCCAAAACTCGGACTACTGACAGAGTAAAACCACTATCATGACGATACAATGCTTGCAGAAAGAAACCAAGATACCAAACTGTGTATCGCTCAACTCTTACACAAGAGTTGCATCACTTCACTACACGCAAAATGGTGTTGTCAAACATGAATCAACGAGCCTCTCATGGCTGCGAAGAAACCAGACAATGCAGAGCCAAACTCTCAAAGGAGAATGAAGAAGATAGGGTTACGTTGCAAGCTTTTAAATCGACCATTGCATGGTGTAGGCTCCTCCACGTTCCCACTGAAATTTTTAGTCAGCAGTGGGTCGAACCATATAGTTATCCTGCACTGTCGGGTGGAACAATATTATTGCCAATCATATTTTTTTATCACTAATGATAAGGTTTGGTATCGTATCATTGTTATGTAGGATAAAATTGAAACCAACCCTTCGGTATAATCATATATTATATACAGCCAACAGTATGATTTGGTATAAAGTCAATTCTTAGTATGTGCCTTTTGATAACACTACAATCAATCCATTGTGAAAACATATATATAAATTATTATCATTTGCATTTGATAACACTAGGATCAATCATTGGTAAATGAATATAAGTGGAGATCCACATTGAAATTATGCCTTTGACTTATAGTCAATAGTACTCCTAATGAATCTTCACACAAACCTTATTTTAAAGGAGTAATGCTATGTTTGAATTAGTATTATGTAAAATCAAAGTTGGTAAGGTCAAAATCTTAGGTTCAACTTTTTGTAAAGTAAAAGTTAGGTAGTATTTTCTTCACAAGAAAACTCTTACAATTTTGCATAAAGTAGACAGTGTTATAGTTGGGAGACTTCTTGGAAGTTAGTGATCTTTTGGTTTCTATAAAGAACCAAACTCTTAATAAATCAAACCAATGTTTAGACTAGACTTGGTAAATATAAAGACTATCGAGGGATAAAGGTAAAATCACTTAGTAATATTATTAAGTGATATGGTAATGTAATTTTTGCTACCATACTTATGACAGGATGAAACTTGGAAGATCGGAATTATCACTTGATGATTATTAGTGCAAATGAACACAATAATAAGCTGATAATTCTTCTCTACTAGAGTAGAATTAAAAGTAGAGCTAAGTGATCTATGGTAAACTTTTTCTCTGAAGGTCTTAGAAATATATTCATGCTCATAAAGCAGCTCATTGAATATTAGACATAGCATTAGCAGTAATTTCATGCTTTAGTAAAAGTGTTTCTATGTTAAGTCATGAGATCTATGTTCATCAGTAACTTGTGAGTAACTTAACTTATAACAGAAAAAAAAAAAAACAAAAATGAAAACTTAAGTAGAAGACATGTTGGTAAAAGACATTGGTATGTTAAGGATATTTGTCTTTACGAATAACTTAAAATACTGCCATAAGATTCAAAAGAACAAAGGAAGTACTTTACCTAATCGTAACCTTGCTTTTATTAACCAAATTATGCTCTAGCATTTTTATTATTGTAAGAAGTACTTCTTGACTTAACGCAAAAACAAACTCCTATTTGTTCAGAAATTTACCTGCTGAACCTGTAAGAATTCAGAAATCCAGCTGAGTTAGCAATTGCTAAGTAAGCCCCAGTTTAGAACATAGCTTCTCACCTACTTGAACTGAATGCAGGTCATATACATAACATATCAAAATTAAAGTGGTATTAGTTTTTATGTGTTTGAAGTTAAGCACTACTTTGGTTAACTGTTTCATTATCCGCTAACCGCTAGTAGTTATCAAACTGTGACTTTTAGACATTTTATGTTACATTAAAAAATTTAAATTTTTGTGAAAATTTGGGGTTATGACATGTTGTATCAGAGCACAAGGTTCAAACACTAGGCCTTGATGAAGCTCAATTTGCTTATATGAAACAGTGTATTAAATCATTTTGCTGATGTTGTTTTCTTTTAATGTTATTCAACAGAGAAATTTGTTTTTGAGTTTAATAGCAGGTATGGAAAGACTGGAGGAATATGCGAAAGATGAATCTCCCTTTACTGAACAAGAAAACTTACAAAGAGAACCTATATAAGAAGACATAACCACTAATTCCTAAGAACTTTTACAAACAGTAAAAGAATTAAAATCTGAAATGGAATCTGTTAAAAAGGAAAATGAGAGGATTCTGAGAGCTCAAGAGGAGCTGAATCAGATCCTAACAGAAAGATTTCATGCTAAGGGAAGGGGTAAAAGAGATAATTTAGAAGATATAAGTTACCAACATAAGTATAAAAAGACTAAACAGACTAAAAATGAAAGTAACTCATCTTCAGAAGTATTTGGTGATCAATGTAATTTTCATTCCACTAGTGATAGTAGTGATGACAACCATTATACTAAAAGAGAAAATATAAACCTTATGAGGAAATTTTTGGGGAGTTTAAAAAGATTAAACTGCCTACATTTAATGGAGAAACTAAGAAGGGGGAGGAAGCAAAATCCTGTTATCTGGGATGAAGAAGTACTTCTAGATTTATAACTATTCTAACCAATTAAAGGCTAGAATGACTATCTATAATCTTTCAGGGAAATTTGATATATGGTGGCAAGATTTAAAGAGAGTGAAAGGAATAAAAGAGAAGAATGTAAATTAGAGCACCTTCAAGAAGTACTTTAAAAAGAAATTCTTATATGAACAGTACTATGAAGAAAGAGCCAAAGATATCTATGAGCTTAAATTAGGTACAATGACTATGAAAGATTTGAACAGTAAGTTTTTAAGTCTACTCAGGTATGTGCCATACCTTGTAGATGAAAAATCGAAGGTATAGCGGTTCCTCAGCTGTTTACCTTATCACATAAAGGATAGGATTGAGTATGACAATCCAAAAAAATTGGAAGAAGCTATGAGGAAAGCCAATTTCTGTTATGAACAGAACCGGAAAAAGGAGAGCATGGCCAATTGGAAGGCCAAAAAGAATAAT
The DNA here is from genome assembly GCA_001517045.1 of Pseudotsuga menziesii. NCBI lineage: Eukaryota > Viridiplantae > Streptophyta > Pinopsida > Pinales > Pinaceae > Pseudotsuga > Pseudotsuga menziesii. Next base: position 56,683 of record LPNX010026808.1, on the reverse strand, counting down.
AATAATTATGATCAAAAGAAGAAAGAGTTTGTGCCCAACCGAAATTCTAAAGATAATAAGGCCAGGAATTTTCCTAACAAGAATTTCCAAGGGAATAAGAATAATTCACCAAGCAATCAGAACAATTTAAAGGGTAAAGAGTCTGCTAATAATCATGGTAATTACACAAAGAAATTTGAACGCAAATAACCCATAAAGTGCTGGGAGTGTAATGGTCCACATTATGCCTCAGTCTGTCCTAATTGGAAAAGGATTGTCAATAATATCCATATAATACAGGAGGACATGACTGTTGGATATTTAGCGAGGAATATGCCCAGGATCAATGCAGCCTTGGAGAATCGACAGGAAGATTATCAAACTTCCATGGTGGAAGTAGAAGGTAAGATAAACCAAACCCCTATAGCTATTTTAATTGATCCAGGAGCTAGTCTAAGCTATATTTCACCTAAATTGGTAGAAAAATGTAAGCTTCCTGTTGAAAAATTTGAAAGTTCTTGGTTGGTTCAGTTAGCCACTGGTGCAAAAAGGAAGGTAACTTGTTTTGTAAAGAAATGTGCAGTAGTTATGGATCAATTTGAAACTTTTATAAAGCTTAATGTACTGCCTCTTGGTTCTTACGACATACTAATCGGTATGGATTGGTTAGAGCAACATAGGGTGATCTTAAACTGTTATGATAAAACCTTTACTTGTATAAATAATGATGGAAAATCAATAAGTGTAAAGGGAATCCCTAGAAAAACAACCATAAGGTAGATTTTTGCTCTATAGCTTAAGAGAGCTATTAGGAAAGGTTGTAAGGCTTATGCAGTAACAATAACTAATGAGGAAAATCTAAATAATATAGATAAATTAAAATTAGAGGACATACCAGTTTTAAAAGAGTATGCAGACGTATTTTCAGAAGAAATTTCGGGACTGCCTCCAAAAAGGGAACTAGATTTTACCATTGAGCTGGTACCGGGTGCAGTACCCAGCTCAAAGGCCCCTTATCGGATGAACATACTTGAACTTAATGAAATTAAATCCCAATTAAAAGAACTTATTGATAAGAAGTATATTCAACCCAGTGTGTCTCCTTGGGGGGCACCTGTCATCTTCGTTTAGAAAAAGGACAGAACTCTGCGACTTTGCATAGATTACCGTCAGTTGAATAAGATGACCATTAAAAATAGATACCCATTGCCTTGCATAGATGATCTGTTTGATCAACTACGAGGAGCTACGGCGTTTTCAAAAATTGATTTAAGGTCTGGATATCACCAAGTTAGGATTCAAGATGAAGACATCTTTAAAACAGCTTTTAGGACTCGATATGGCCATTACGAGTTTGTCGTCATGCGATCCGGGCTTACTAATGCCCCATCTGTTTTTATGTGTTTAATGAACAATGTAATGCATAAATATCTGGACAAGTTTGTGGTCGTGTTTATCGATGACATATTAATCTATTCGAAATCTGAAGAAGTATATAAGGAACATTTAAAAATTGTTTTACAAGAATTACGAGATCATCAACTCTTTGAAAAGTTTAGTAAATGTGATTTCTTTAAGGATAAAATCCAGTACTTAGGTCATGTGGTGACTAAGGAAGGAATTTCGGTGGATCCCGAAAAGATAAAGGCGATTGAAGATTGGCCAGTTCCTAAAGATGTAACTGATGTTCGATCCTTCATGGGAATTACTGGTTATTACTGAAGGTTCATTGAAGGGTTTTCGAAAATCACAAATACGATAACTTCTTTGCAGAAGAAGGGAAAGAAATTTGATTGGAACCAGAAATGATAGGATAGTTTTAAAAAGTTAAAAACTTTATTAACTAGTGCACCTATTTTAAGAATAGCTGATCCAAATAAATATTTTGTAGTGTGTACTGACGCCTGCAATGATGGTTTAGGCAGAGTATTGACTCAAGAAGGGCAAGTTATTGTTTATGAGTCTAGGAAATTAAAAATTCATGAAAGGAATTATGAAACTTATGATTTGGAATTAGCTACTGTTATACATGCTCTAAAGATGTGGCGTCATCATTTAATTGGTAGAAAATTTATTCTAATGACCGATAATAAAGGACTAAAATATCTGTTACATCAACCTAATCTGAATGCTAGATAAGCTAGGTGGCTAGCTTTTCTAAGTGAGTATGATTTCGAAATTCAGTTGCTGATGCATTAAGTAGAAATGCAAGGCTGAACTTTATAGCAGTTATCAGCATTTATACAACAGATTTGGAAGAACAACTTAAAGCAGGGTTAGAACAAGATGCAATTTACCAAAATTTACAAGCAAAAACGAAAGAAAATCCAACAGAAAGTTTAAGTAAAGGGTACAGTTTGAATGAAAAAGGATTTTTACTGTATAAAGACAGAATGTATGTACTTAATGTACCTAAGGTTAAGTTATTAATTTTAGATGAAATCCATAAAACTCCATACTTAGGCCATCCAGGTTATCAGAAAACTATAACTATGTTAAGAAAAGAATATTTTTGGCCAAACATGAAGACTGAACTGGCAGAAGATATCGCTAGGTGTTTTGAATGTCAGCAGGTAAAAACTGAACATCAACACCCAGCTGGATTACTTCAGCCATTTCCCATTCCTAGCTAGAAATGGGAGATAATTAGTCTTTATTTTATTACTGGACTGCCTAAAAATAAGAATTTAAATGATTCCATAATGGTAGTAGTTGACAAATTGAGTAAAGCAGCCCACTTTATACATGTTAAAACTACGTATAAAGCTGCAAACATAGTTGATATCTTCCTAAAGCAAATTTTTCGACTGCATGGGATACCGAAAGTTATAATCTCAGATAGAGACCCTAAATTTACAGGTAACTTTTGGAAATCTCTGTTTAAAGGATTAAACACTAGACTAAATTTTAGTACTTCGTTTCATCCTCAAACTGATGGACAGACTGAAGGGGTAAACCAAGTACTGGAATATTTACTAAGAATGTATGTAAAGGATCAGCCAGGTAAATGGGAGGATTATTTGCACCTAGTGGAATTTGCTTATAATAATAATTATCAAGCTTCAGCCAGATTTAGTCCTTTCAAAATCTTGTATGGAAGGAAGTGTAACACTCCTATCTCTTGGAGTAATCTGGTGGACATATTAGTATTAGGTCATGAACTATTGAAAGAAATGGAAGAAAATGTAAAGCAGGTATAAGGTAATCTGAAAACTGCGTAAGATCGACAAAAGAGTCAAGCAGACCTTAAAAGAACTCCAAAAGAGTTTCAGGTAGGTGAACATGTGTTCATCAAGGTGAGACCCAAAAAGAGTTCTCTGAGGTTGGGTAGTTGTGCAAAACTAGCACCTCGTTATTGTGGTCCTTTTGAAATACTGTCCAGGATTGGACAGGTAGCCTATCAGTTAGCTTTACCACTGAATTTAAGAGTTCATAATGTTTTTCACATTTTTGTATTAAAGAAATATGTTCATGATGATACTCATGTTGTTAACTGGAATGATGTACAGGTGGAACCAGAAGGAGATTTTCTGGTGGAACCGGACTGTATCCTCGGGCGAAGGGAGATCACACTTTGGAACCGCATCATTGGTCAGGTCAAGGTGCAATGGAAGCACCTTAGTCTAGAGGAAGCCACTTGAGAATTGGAAAGTAATATGCAGGATGCATATCCAATTCTGTTCTAGGGGAAGTCTGAGGATGAAGAATAAATAACATTGAGGACGATGTTATAATTTAAGGGGGTGTGTATGTCACATGCCCCAATTTTGCAATTTTTTTTTTATATTATTTGAGGAACAATATGTTAAATTTTATGCTAAGTTGTAATTGATGACCTAGTGGGGTCAAGGATATTTAATGTAAATTCTGAATATTTTATTTATGAATAAATGAATGAGGAGACAATAGCTTAGGAGAGGTGTTAAAAGAGTGTTTACTGGTCAAATTGGTGGAGGAGACTGGGTGGAGAGAAAACCGACATGTGGCGGCATCCTCAAACCACTTCCAACTATTGCAGGTGGCAACCTCCCTATATTTGTGGTCATGATTCCCCAAGAAAGTGGAATCAGAACAGGTGGCTCAATTAAGAAAAAACTGACCCAAAAGACCTAGGAAATCTTTATAAAAATTCCCATTGAAGAGAGCTGAGGCTGCTCACTAGAGAAGTGATCATTCAGGTTGAATGGATGTTCTTCAGAGAAATTCAATGGAAGGAAAATTTGGAAAGTGTTTGAGGGGATAATTGTTGATTGGTCTAGTGCAACTTTTAAGCTAAAGATCATACTGCTAAGAGCAGAGTATTTTACTGAGGTATTGAACTAGTCAGTTGACAGAGGGTTCTACTATTTTCATTCTCCACCAGTTCTCAGCCAAGAAGACCAGGAAAAGGCTCGGGGGTCCTGAGGAAGCGTTGTTTGAGCGCTCTCTAGGAGATTGGTAGGAAGGAACGACCTCCTAAAGCTGTTGTTGTCTGTCCTCAACAGGATCTATGTTATTTTATTTTACTGTGTTAGTTAAACAAATCTTAGTTTAACTGCTATATGAATGTTAACAGTTCAGTTTGGGAAATGTTAGATTTGGTATTCTTATTAGATTGTTATAGAAATGAAATGGATTTAGAGAATAATGTGTTAGAATGAAAAAAAATTTCTAAACTATGTTTTTCCACACCTGGAAACCAGGTCATACTCAAGCATAGTTAGAATGCTTTAAGTAGATGAATGGATTTTTAAAAGAATGAAATAGTAGATAGAATGTTGTATTTGTAGGTAGAGAGTACATTTGTCTTAAAGTTTAAAAATATTAGGGAAAGAACAGTGTTATGGTTTATTTGTGTTTACTGTTTTTACTTAGTATAACTAAATAAAAATGCAGGAAAAGAAACAGTAAACTACACTAAAGTTACATTAATAGTATATTGATACAATAAAAGTTTATAGAAGATAACAACTAAGTAAATAAACAAGTTATTAACCACATAGTTTATCTTTTAAAACTACTAACTAAATCTTAAACTATTACTTAATATAAACTAGCTTAGGGTTATGTTTACAAACTCGTTATTTATAAAAAGTAAACAGAGTTACAGAGTTAATGTTCTATTCTTTATAGAAGCTATGAATAACTTCAAAGTCACAGAATAGTAAATAAAAACAATAAATAGAATAAAACTAAGAAATTACTTATTCAGGAAATAATTGTATTTACCAGACAGGCTTATAACTTGTGCAAGATAAACCCGAGGGTCGAAACCCTAGCTTTTCATTTATCTTTTTATAAATTAATTTATAAAAGTTTTAACCATATACATTGATAACCGAGTAAAACTAGAAGACTATAAGCTATGTGTTAGACTGATTGCAGTCTTATATCAAAAACTTTATAATATATTTATAAACTCTTTTAATTTTTTTTTTAAATACTTCATAAATAGGTTAATAAACATCAATACTCCTGTAATAACGAAATAGAAGCAAACAGAAAATAGTGCTCAATTAATAATTAATTTAAGAATACATTTATACAAGGGTTTCTCATCCAGTAAACCCTAGCTATTCTATCATGAACTAATCCTTAACATAGGTTTTTGCTTCTATTTCGTATCCTGAACTAATCCTTAACATAGGTTTTTGCAATTCACAAACGATATTTATCAGCCTTTGGTGGAAAACATAGTTTCCTTCCTTTTATCTGTGTCCTTTTCTTTTGATGATCTACTCCAGATAATACTTCAAGAACATTTTCTTCTTCCGTGCAAATATTTATCTTTATTTTATTATCTCATCTCTCTGGTAGAGTTGATAACCCTGCATTATGTTTCTTCAAGAGCTTTCTTTACTTCTTCAGAATGGAATTTTGATGCAAAGAAGTGTTTGGAACTACCCTAACTTTATTGTCTTTAGTCACAAATGTAGAAAGCACATGATCTTTGACACTAGGAACACAATTTTCATGAATATTTTCAAAATCTTTTTCACCCTTCAAATTTTCTTTACAGTGCGGGGAATAGAAACACCCTTACTATACTAACCAACCAAGCACCCATTGACAAACTTTACAGATTTTGAAATGCAATTTTGTCAAGGCAATTTGTTTCCTGCACAAGAGAGTATTTTCAGGCTTTGATTTCCAGCCATTTGATGCTTATGTTTCAGCCCTTGTAGTGACAATTTTCTTATAGGTAATAGCAAAATAAATCTAGCCCTGAAAAAGTGGAATTTCTTATGTTTAGAGGAATTATTCTAGCAATTAGCAGCTATGCTTGAAGTACTTATACTGACATGGATTTCTGTTATTGTAACTGTTCCTCAATTCCTTAAATTCAATTAACAATCAAGTATATAGAAAGAGTTTAAGGAAAACCTGTGTTTTTTAGGTCCAATGCTTTGGGTTGCTAATGCAATTCCCATCATCAGAGACAGTGACTAGATGAGAAGAGTGGGTTGGAGAAGAGCATTAGATTAAACCAATATCATAAACCAGCTATATATAAGAGAGTTGAGCTATTAAAATAGTAGAAGATGTTAGTTTTTCCAAGATGTCAAATTGGTAGACCATTTATTGTGAGATCATTATTGTACGTCCCCTTTAGTAGTTAACTTAATCAGAGAATTCAAAGAAGAGGATCCCAATAGCCAATCTAAATACATGAAATCGACTAGGGAGATTGAGGAATATAGTTGCATGTCTTTTCTGGATGTATTGGTCACTAAGAAGGACGATGGGTTTTTATCACATCAAGTATACTGGAAAAAGATGCATATAGGTAGGTATCTGAACACTGAATCACATCACCATCCTACACACAAACTTCGGTGTCATAAGCACACTTGCTGTTGGAATTATATTCATGATACACAGCTCTATAATCCTAGTGAGAAAAACCCTTAAAATAGTGCATTGTTTAGACTTAGAAACCTAGACTATACTCACTAGAAAAAACACTGCACTAAATGGAAAAAATCCCATTAATGGATCGTTATGTGTTATTCTACACAAACATTAGAATTCTAGAAATTGTAACATCATGTAGATAGCAGCACTAGATCACACATAACTTTTATTACTTAGATAATAAGTTACAAAACCAATAGCTCAAAAATGAATGTCTCACACTTGCCATGCCTTTATTTTATAGACTATGAAAGGCTATATGGTTTACAAAGATAACTTCTCCAATGGCATGCCTAGATTAGGAGAAGAAACCCATAACCCATCTAGTACTGTGCCTCAATTAAGAGAAGAAACCCTAACCCCAACCTATCCCTCCCTGTATAGATAATGTTGCCTAAATTAGAGCACCCACTAAAGAAGACTAGATGCATCTTCTTTCTTAGAGATAATGCTCTACCTAATTATGGAGATTTCTTGATCCATGTGCCCCATCTAAACATAAAACACCAACTAACCAAAGATCAGAAAGGCATGTTCTAAATATGGAAAAAGCTAAAGATAACCCTGCTTCCAAGGATAGCACATGCATGCTATAATTTTTAAAGCATGCATGCACCTCTAAAGGAGAATGACATTTGGAGCAGGAAGGTAAAGCCAACACTGCTTTGCAAGAAAGCTATTCACCAAACCAAGGCACTCCCTTTTGAATCTTGATTTTCCAGAATCTTCAATGTGTACTCCCCTTGTTCAATGAAGACCTAGTCAACAACTGCATGCTTAGAATCAATTATTGATTCCACAGTGGGCATACTTCTCCATCATAGCATCTCACCATACCTGTGCTTTAGCTGCTTTCTCACTGCTAGAAACCTCTATATCAATGATAGAATATGTTAGTGCAACATGCATCGGAAACTTCTTACGAAGAATACTCACCTGAAATGTAACTTTAGGTGTTGCCACTTGTTTCTTTTCCTCCTGCATTCTCGAATTCCTAATTGAACTGGTTAGCACTAAAGGCATCTTGCCAATTTGAATATCATTTTTCTTCTTCTAATAAACTTTTGGGACATCAAGCTTATCTCCCACCTCAAATTCTACCGGAGGTTCCTGTAACCTAGAGGACCTTCCATTCTCATCAAATATAACATCTCAACTTACCACTGTCTTCTATCATGTGGAATATAGATCCAATGAGCTTTGGAGGTCTCACAATAACCAACAAATATATCCATGATGCTTGAAGGTTCAAACTTAGTCCTATTTTCATCAAGCAGACATGGATATAAACATGACAACCAACTATACCAAAGTGTGATACTTGAGGCTTATCACCAATGAAGGCTTCCTTGGATGTTCTATTCTTCAATATCTCGTGAGGACCTCTATTTAGAATATAGATCATTGCGTTGCATGCATCTTCCCATACACACAGGAACGAGTCCATGTCATGGGTCATTGCTTTTGTATGATCAATGATAAACTAATCCTTCCTCTCTACAATTAGAAGTCAATCTCATGGCACACAACATTTATCTGTCCTGCCCCATTTCAGGTAGATCCACTCAAATTATTTCATTTGCCTAGAAAACTCAAATTTGGAACAGGTACAGTTGTGATGCAAAGTATGCATCTTCCACTGGTCCCAAATCTAGGGAGTCTCTACGTGTCCCAAAATGTAGCAGTCTTGCATGCTATTGAAGGTCCATTTTCCATGACAATTTTAGTGAACAACTATATAAGTGGAGGTAGCGAAGGAAGACTGCAGAGACTTCTCGGAGGAGCTTTGCAGATGCTCTCAGAAACTCAGAGGAGCTTTGGATTCCAAAGGACATTGATGATTTGTGGAGCATCAAAACTTGGGTCATGCAGCTCTGTGTGAGTCATTTATATGATCTTTTAACGACACCTGTGTGTGTTTAGTGGAGCAAAGAAGAACTGTCTATTTAGGCCCTTTGAAGTATTTGCAATAACAGTTTCTTACTGTGTATCTGAATCATATTAAGAGTTGTCGAGTGTATTTTCTGAGAGTAGTTTTTTGTGAAAATATTTTTTCTTTAAATTAATTATCTTCCTTTGTTTACTTTGGGCCTGTCCCCCATTGTATGTATCATTTTGGTATCAGAGCAAATAGAGCCCTAGAGGATTCAAAGAGGAAAATAATTTGATGAGTTGTAAGTTGTAACCATGATTGATATCGATAATTTTAAATACCATTTTGGCATGAACTTGAAGTAGGGAAAAACATTGTTTTAGTGACCCACAATCCACATGTCCCTATCAACAGGGAATAAAGTGGTTTTGTTGAAGGCTATGGCAAGACTACATAACAGTGTTGAAGTGTGAAACAACATAGCACATAAAGATAGATCAGCCCTTGACAGCAAACCCTAACCATAAAGATAAATTAAATAAAAACATTGAGAGCTAACCTTGATAATAATATATTACAGTTCAAGAGAAGATCTTGACATAAGGATAGATCAGACCTTGTGCAGGAATGGGGTTTATGATTTTATCCATTAGGTGTTTATGGTTTTTTAAGTTTTTCATTAAAAAACAATTTTTGGGGGAGATCAATGGGTCATAGAAGCACTGGAAGTTTTAGGATCTATTTGAAAATTTCAGGAATTGTTTGATTTTTCACAGGATTCGTTTCATGGGACCAGGATATGTTTCCTTCTATAAGGGATACGTTTCCATGATGGATCCGATCCGGATATGTATCAGATCCGCGGATCCTACACAATGGGGTGGTGGACAATGGACATTCTTGGGGGTGTCCTTGAAGGGTTTTGTACACCCTTGGGGAAATGGGGTATGTTCTCCACATCCCTAGGAAATGCCTTGCCAAAACAAGGTTATGCCTTAGGGGTGTCTAGCTACCCCCAAGACCAAGATCCCTACAAAGGCGCCAAAAAAGGCCAGTTTTGGTGGTTGGAAAAGCACAAGCCCATTGGCATAATTTTTACCCATGCACTGGCCACTTATGAAATTTTGATCATCAGGGTTTAACTATTTACATCTTTGTTCATTGTGATCTTTGTCATCCAGTGCACTCTCCAAATAATCCTTTTCACCAAATCACTCTACCCAAAAGGATACAACAAAGACACTCAAAACATTTAAGTGAATTGTAAAAACCCATTAATCTTCCCATGCATTACTTGAAGAGAGGTCCATTCCTGTCCATGCTGGTGTTGGTTCATTGATGTTGTACACTGTTATGGGTTATCTTATACTTGATAAGAATATTTTCATGGGCTGGGCATTGGGGAAGTATGTGTATTTGGAATTTTAATCGTGTTTCTTTGTATAAATTGCATATCCATTCGTCCCATTGCTTATCAGCATAGTCAATCCCATTGGTGTGTGGACAATTGTCAGAAAGATTGCTTATCTAGCTGAGAGTCTAATTTAGGTTTCCAAGTTGTTCTTCTTGCTTAGCAATGTGCATGCCCTTTAGTAGAAAGTTGGAATGCACTCAAACTCAATAGATTTCTTTGTAAATCTCAAATGGGCATGTATCTTTTTGCATTTTCAACATTTCCTTTGACTCATCAGTTGCTTCTTGGATTTTATATTTTTTTTGTAAACTATACTTTCTCTGTAGAATCCTTTAAGCTTTCATCAATTCATGATCTGGATTTCCTTGATGGGTGGTGGACAATGGACATTCTTGGGGGTGTCCTTGAAGGGTTTTGTACACCCTTGGGGAAATGGGGTATGTTCTCCACATCCCCAGGAAATGCCTTTCCAAAACAAGGTATGACTTAGGGGTGTCTAGGTGCCCCCAAGGCCAACAGCCCTACAAAGGCGCCAAAAAAGGCCAGTTTTGGTGGTTGGAAAAGCACAAGCCCATTGTGGGTTAACTTATCCAATAACATAAATTAAAGAACCCTAACCTACAAATTTCTTTGAAAACACCTCCCCAACCATTTTCATTCATTCTTTCTTCTCTCTGCTCAATGAGATGTCAATGTTAGAAGGTGAAACATTGCTGTTTGGAGGTGACATGGTGTTGTTTGGTGGCCATCCCCCCATTTTCATTCATTCTTACATCTTCTAGACCTGAGACAATGCTATTTGGAGTTGAAACTATTGTTTGGAGGCAGAACGTGTGCTGTTTGGAGAAAAAAGTGTGTTGTTTTGTTTTACATCTTTTGGATTCAGAGAGAGTGATGTTTGCAGCTACTTTGCTGCATTGGAGACTACTGTTTGGTTGCATCTTGTTGGTTTGGAGATACAAGTCCCTTGTAAGTTGTAACTCAAGAACAACATTGGTGGTATTTAGTGTAGGGTTTAAATTTATGTTTCCGTTTCATCATTCATGTTTAGTTTTAAAAATCCTAAGAAGATATTTTTGGGGATTATGAATATTTTTGTTTTTTTTTAGAATTTTCAATTTTGGATATTTCTTTTTGGTTGCATCTTGTTGGGTTGGATATTCAAGACTTTTTAGTAAAAAATGGCATTGGTCTTTGGTTTAGGAATTTAATGTATTTTTCCTTTTTATCATTCACGTTTAATATTTAAAGCTTCTATGAATATTTTTGGGGAGTTGTGAATATATTTGTGAAGCTTCATTCCCAACTAGGCTCCTCTACATTTATACTGAATCCATGGTTCACCTAATTAAAGTAGCACCAAAAAATACTGTTGGTGTCTTCTGGATTCATAGCACATTGTGCATCAATAAGCATTATAGAAAAAATGTAAGCTTGGTATTAGACAGAGCTAAGATCTTACAAAATCTGCAAAATGGACCATAGCTGTTTGAAAAGACACATTTCTGGCAGGTTTTATAGCAGTAATTGAATTAATAATTCAAATATGCAATTTGAGGAAATTTACACATACATTAATTAATATTCGAACGGTAACTCTGCATTAATAAAGAACATTGAAAACAGTTCTGAAATCATTTAACATCATTTCTGAAATCATTTTACATCATTTCTGAAATCAACTTAACATCAACTAACATCTTTCTGAAATCATTTATTTAACATCAACTTGATTTACAACAAGAAATCATTCATAGTTGATGTAGCAACCTAAGTCTCTCTGAAATTACATCTATCTTTACAAAGTTAGTTTTTCTTAGGTAAGCCCTCCATGTGTTGGATTAAAACCAAAGTGAGGGAAGTAGTTGCTTTGGTGACAATGATAACTCTTCTCAAGAATTAGGAATATGGATGGTGTCAAAATGTCAGGAATCTCGAATCATCCTTTCTTTCTCTTGATTTTGCCCATGTTGTTAGAAAACAGGACCGCAGAGCAATAACATATATACAGTTAAATCTATAAACAAGATGCAAAACACATTAAAGCATTATAGAGAGACACAGATATAATGTGGTTCACCCAAACGATGGGCTACGTCCACAAAACCCCAAGGCAGGGGGAATGACTATACAGTACACCTGGGTTACAAACACGACTGAATAATATCTCTGGATTTGGAAGATTAGGCTCCACAACCAACACATGTCTACAGAGAATACAACAAGAAGGAAGATGGCTTATCTAAGGAGGCACTCTCTATGACCTCTGGCTTCTTACAGTTCACTGAAATATGTGAAGGTGAAATAGTGGGGAATGGATCGATGCAACTCTTTTAATTTGAGCTTGACCCACTCTCTTTGACATCTTTGATGTTTATTTTTTCAAGAGTATGACAGAATTTAGATTTTTCACATCCTTTGGATGTCTGAGGCAGATGTTGATCTCCTCTTGTATCAGTTTCTTGGCAGGTCCATAAGTGCCTCCCTGGATAAGCCATGACTAGGTTCTTCTTGTATTCCCTTGTAAACATATTTTGAAGTCAGGATGAAGCTGGGATGTATTCCTTGTTTTTTTTTTTTATCTTGGTGGTGAAGTTGGTTATTTGACCTCTCAATGTAGCTATCTAGAAGAGTCTCTGAACAACTATAATGTTGGCGAGTAGTATGTCATTGAGAATTTGAGACTAGTATTTATCTACTGCTGGACATGTTTTGATATGAAGGTGTATCCCTTTTGTGCTGTAACAGTTACCTTTGATTCATATGAATAACAAGGAACAACTATTTTTCATCTGGAAAAAAATAAAATCATAAGATATCCCAACTTAAAATTAGAACATATCATTTGTGAAAAAAAAAAATCCAGGATCTAATACATAATTTAAATCTAAGTTTAAAAGGACAGTTACGTATAGAACTGATACGCATGAAGAAAACAATACCTTGTGAAAGTTGGTATGTTTTTAGTGGTCCTTGGAATTAAGGTTCACCATAGCCCTACATGAATGAGCAGTTGTGAAACGTGTGAAGAGTGTAGACATGAATCGTGTTGCATTATTTTAAAATTGAAGTTTTCAGAAAATGAGAGCATACAAATGGTTGAACAGTATACCATTGCATTGTAGAATATTTTGTAGGGATGATTGATTAAAAATATATATTAAATGAGAAAAGGTCACCTATTTTCCCATTTATTAGTCCCTGTTTAGAGGGTTACCTATTATTACATATCTTTTTCATAGCTTTTAATTTAGTTAATTTAGAAGAAGAGTAACTTTGAAATTGTATTCTTACTAGATGTCTTTATATGAAGTTTGATAATTCATTTTTGGCATATTATAACCTTAAAAAAACATTTTATGCATCCTATTATATGCCCCTTCATTACAACCTAAAAGGTGACCAATCCAATGTTGACAGAGAATATTTCATAGCATATCTTCTAAATAGCTAAATTATTTAATAGAAGAAGAGTAATTCCAGAACTATATTTAATACTAATTGTCATTATATGAAGTTTGATAATTCTTTTTTTTCTTATTATATAACCTTTATAAAACATGTTATGCGTTCTATAGTATATGTGCCTTGTTTACTGAAAGGTGACCAGTCCAATGTTATGTTAACAAAGGATGTGTCATCACATATCTTCTACAAAGCTAAAAACTTGTGTAAGAGTAATTCCAACACTATATACATCAGTTTGACTAGGTCTACAATGTTGATGCTAAAAGGAGTATGCATATTAATATTATGATGTGAAATTAAATGCCTCCCTTCCAAAATCTTGATGATTTCTCTTTGTTACCTGTCATTAGAGCTACAATACTTATTCACACTAATGTGAGAGATATAGGTTGCTTAAAGTGTTATGGCTGCAATTTCATTGTGTTGCTGAGCTGTGGTATCTCTAACAACTACGTAATCTTCACCATTTGGATGCAAAATTGATCTCGAAGATCTAGGGAGTGAATTTAAGAGTTGTTGCATTTATGTAGGAAGTTTCCAAAATGGTTTACTTGAGATTTGTGAGTGGCTACTGAACAAATTTATCTCTCCTTAGACCATTCTTCATTTATTAGGTGAGTTCACTTATTACTAAGTTTCTTCTCTTACCCCAAGGCCAAACACCATGTAGAATAGAGCTTAGGTTTGCAGGTTGGGAATATTAGTAAACTAGGATGTTTTTATCATTTCCTAGAGTGGATTGTAATGCTTGGGGCATTTTCATAAAAAAGAACAAGACTAAATTCCAAAAAGAACAAAGACCTTTGATCACCTCTATGTTTTTTCATCTCTTGTTTTGATCACCTTTTGATCTTCTGTAGGTACGTTGAAGCTGAATCTTCAATTTAGGGAGGGCTATTTGAATAAGCCACTAACAATACATTTTGTTTCAAGGTGTTTCATCATGATAGTAAGATTTCTTCATCCTTTTTAGAGTTTTGAATTGAAAGTGCATACCTTGCTTTCTAGCTCTTTGTTTTATTAATGAACTAATATGCATGTGTAAATTTGAATTACTTTTTTTTTTCATTTATTTATGGATGCACTCACCTCATTTCATAGCCATATTATATCCAAACTTTTGAAAAAATTGTTATAATTTTATTAATTTCTTAACCAACTAAAAGGTACACATGGATGGAAATGCAGATGGATCCAAGTGATGTTGTGGACTTTGGAATTTTTATTGGTGAAGAGAATTGTGCCCTTGGCATAGTCCAGTGTCAAAAAGGTTGTACATATGTTGATATCCGTTGTGAAATTGTGAATGATGAAGTCGTTGAATATCCTTTTGATTTTATTATTGGCTCAACTGGATTTCCTTTAAATGCAAAGCAAGAGCAAAAAAGGAAACGTACAACAACAAATGTAGGCATTAAGAGGAAAGTATGCACGATGGTTGCTGAAACATTGGAATCACATGTAATGGAAGGAATACCAATCTATGAAAACATTGAAGGGAATGTGGAGGAACCTATGCATAAATTACCAAGAGTTGGTAATGTGTCCGAGTGAGTGGAACAAGTTGTGGTTGATCCTAATGTATTGGCATCTTGGGAACATAAAGTGTATAGTTTAATGGAAGAGTTTGTCGAGGATAAGCTAACACTAAAGGTATATTCAGAAAATGGAAAACCTAGTATAAAGATTCGTTGTGAAATATGTGGCATTGATTATGGAATGGGGGAAGTATCCTTGGCAGCACGAACAGTTCGTAACTTCAAAAACATTCATATGAAAATAGGTGTCACATCCCCGCCCCTCTACCAGATGGAGAGGACACGACTACACTGCTATCTAACCCAGGATATTTAAATCCCATGAACATACACATGATAAAATGAAATGCATTGAACTAATACATGCATAGATGCATAAATATTTAACATACAGTGGAAGCAAATCCATTCCATTAATTCACATGTTCATTGTAATTCATCATTGAATGTAAATACAAAGATATAAACACAAGAATACTTATCTTGGAAGTGAAGCTCGTCCCGCAACCAGCTATGTCCCTGCAATGTTCCACCCAACCATAGGCCAGTGTGCTCATCAATCTCTCATCAGCACTACCACCCCTGAACTGGGCATGATTCCCACAAGTAATAAGGAATACTAGCAAGCTCACACATACCCAGGGATACAACAAAATTCATCCAAGCCAACATAGTTGGGTTTATCAGGTTGCAAATGAGATGGATAGGTTGACTGCTAAGCTAGTGAGCTCCTCAACAGAGCTATGGGCACCTGCACCAAATCTATCCTGGCTTCTAAACATCTACTCATCCAACACAAGGAAGAATCCCCTTCTCTGATGCACAGTCCCTCGGGCTATGCTTTCCCTTCCAGTGCTATTCAGGGTGTGCAAAGAAGAAAACCATCCCCCTAGATCTGTCTGTGGGTTCCTTCACACACTAGGTTTATCAAGTTGTTCAGGCCCATTTCCACTCCCAATTCAATATAGACCAAAGCACAAATGCATACACAACAATATACACAATTTTCGGGTTGAGGAATACAGTTTGGAAACAAAATGAATTGCTAAGGTGGGTGAAAACAACCCCCTAACAACAATTCGTATTCCAAGGATGTTTTAGCCCTAATGTGGCCAAAAACGAATCTCAACAACACCCAAGAGAACGTGGTCTCTCCTCCAAATCGTTGGGCAACAAAAAAATGATTTTCAGCTTGGAGAACAGTGGAGAGAATGCAACAAAAATGTTGGGGAAGAGACCCAACCACAGATCAATACAAAAAACGAATTTCCATCCTGAGCAAAATGAAGAAACAACCGCTCACGTGAGGGAAAACACACAACAAACCCAAAAACGTGAATGCCACACACAGGAAAATACCAGCCGCTTGAGAGAGCCCCAACATGGATGAATGATGATGAGCAAAACATCCAGGAACCCCCAACGTGAATGAGAACACACAACAAGCAAAATCATGAAGGTAAAACAACTCCCAAGCTTCCACTGCGTGAGGAGATGAAGAACGTGGGTGTCTGACCAAATGGGCATGCATTTTGGGTGTTAACTTGCCCCAAAAGTCAAAAACATTTTTCCCCAAAAATGGGTTTTCCCCAAATTCGAATTTCTTTGCCCATATTCTTCCCATTCCCATGCAATAACTACTTCAAGCAATTTCTAGCAGAATTAAATGATTGTTTGAATGAGACAAGAAAGGTAGTTGACAGTTTGATGGGTTCTCCCTTTGACATTTGGTTTTTCCCCATTGGCCCCAAAGGTTAAATATCCCCCCCCTTATCCTTGGGAAAGCATGCCCCCTCATTATTTGTTGCATTGACATAGCTGGTTGTGGGTTTTTAATTAAATCGCATATTTACATGATGCCAAAATTATAATGTGCCAACTAGCACGAAATACCATCGGCAACGATTTTAATTTTCGAAACATAAAACGTTAAATCGATGGTGGGGATTTTGCCTTTAGCTCCACACCATGATTAATTACAATATATACATCATATACATTTTTAATGAAAACGGGGTCAAAACTGGGGTGTTACAACAGGGTTCCATCAACGTCACATTTCAATGTTGGGAATTAATGAAATTCCTTCAAGTAACAAAGAAAAGCAGACAACGGTGCCTAGAGATCAACTTGAGATTGATCAAGCAATCAAACTTCTACATGATTTCAACCAAACACAAGAGCCTAATTTGTTCAAGGTGGTGGAAGCAACACTTGCAAACTACGAGGACAAGAAAAAAGTAAGAGTGGAATGTACACGATGCAATAGATGGTTCTCTTTGGTGCCAGCAAGTGGTAATATTGTCAGTTCTCTAAATGAACACATGAAATCAAAGAAGCACACTACTAATACTATGTTTGAGGCTTCACATGATACAGTTGTGTTGAGAAGTGGAACAGTTGGGAGACCAAAGAAGCCTACCAATGAAAAGTCCCAACAAAGTTTGACTAAGTTCTTGATCTCATCACTACCATCACCATTACATGGGGCTTCTACAAGTCCACTTGCTTCTACTTTAGGTGTATTAATTATCCAATTTCTAATTTGATTTGAATTTGAATATGCACATTAATTTATTTGTTATTACTTGTTAGCAGTAGTTAGTAGATCATTAACCAATGTGTTTTTTCATCTTGTTCTTGGACAAATACCTCCCCCAATATTATTATGTTGGGGGTATTGGGATCCCTATCTTGAGAGAAGAGGGGAGAGATTGGACAAAAAGGTTATAATGGATGACCAACGTGGTGGAAAAATGCGGGCCATGGTACTGAATGTCGAACTCTAAATTATCATGGTACTAAATGCCGTATTAATGGTACATACATACATATTCATTGCAAGAGGGTTTCTGAAACAGGAATACCTTTTGATTCATTGACATGCAATTTTTGTAAGAGATACCTAATTGTGATGACTTTCAAATGCGTTTATATCGTGAATCAAGGAGCAACATGAAAATACATGGGAGAGATACAGGGGAAGGGAGAAGGTTGGGCCATATGACTCAAACTGAACTCAAAATTGTTGCAAGAGACGCAAATGCTACACATAGGTTAACAATGCGATCTCTTTGGTGGGAGAGGACAAAGGTTGCTACACGGTCTATTAGAACAAGGTCTCTAAGGGAAAAGTTGTTCGAATCTGCAGGAAGGAAGGATGTGTTCAGGTTTTGCAAGGATGTGTGTGAGGCTCATAAGCAAGGAAAATTACATGGTAAAGATGCACTTTGGGAATTTGTTCAAGATATATTTCACAACCTAGTTCGTTCAAAGTCGGGTAGAAGGTATAGTGCATGCACTCAATCCATTTATGAGATGATTAAGTTATGGGGAGGTACGAGATTAAATAGCTTTATTAGCTTGAATCTGGCCCTTCGATATCTACGACTTTAAGGCCAGTTATAAAATCATTGACATATATCCCATGGGAGCAAGAGTACATTTTTGACACAATAAGAAAAGTTTATGCTTCCTATAAAGCCAAACATGGTATAGAGGGCCCAATTCCCGTATGCCTTGCTGAAGATGAAATTGTTGTGAAAAAATATGTAAGGTGGGTAGCAAAAAGTGATACATTGGTGGGTTTTTGTGGTAAGAAAGAAGAACATAAGTGCCAATCACATTTCTTGGTGACAGTTGGTGAGGGAACTGCAGGCTATGAGATTATTACAAACGCCTTCAAGAATTGTGTGATTGGCCATTATGCACGTGTTATTATTGCAAACCATTTACATGAGAAGCTTCCTCATTTGGTTGTGGTTGTTCATCCAACGTGCAATAGGTTTGATGCAAATTTTTTCCATCGACAATGGGAAAAAGCAGAAGACCTATGGAATAAACACGTGGAATATGTTTTAGGACCTATTATTGGTCATTTCTCAGATGGGGATAGTAGGAGAAGAATGCTTATGCTGAAGGATTATTACTCAACGACAGGCATGAGATATCAAATTCCTTGGGAAGGGTGGAGGCTAATTGGGTTGTATGATGGCTTTAAAGTAACATGACTTCATGACCAGGATTACATCCATAATGGAAAAAATCTAGTGAATCCTTTGTTTGGTGGTCGACAAGATCTGATTGTTGGAGAAGAGTTGATTAGTTTTAACCATGTAAGAATGGTTATAACAATTTTAAAGTGGATGGCCATAAGCTTAAAATTGAAGATATAGAGAGGATTGATCGCCAAAACTGGGGTTCAGCACAACGCATTGCTTCAAGGCATGTCTAGAGGTGCTTAAAGGAAATGAGAAGTATAGGTGGCAGGACAGAGAGGACATTGGGTACAGAGACCTATCTAGCAATCGTTGCTAACTATATTGATATTTTTTTGTCTCCTAGTTTAACTCTTTGGGAAAGAGTGTGGAATTATTCAAGAGTCCATCATTTCTTCACCTTATGGCTATGTTGGGTCAGAGAACATGCAAATAATAATGTCAACATTAATTTCATTAGCAGAGAGGCATATCAAGATGTGAAAATTTCTTGCCACTTTGCAGTTTTGTTGATGAGATTATTTCGTGATCAATACTCTAACTTACCATGTGCATTGCACCTGATTGGGTCAGATGTATGTGAGAACTTCTTTAGAAAAGTAGGTGGCATGGTTGGAGTAAAGAGGGAATATGATTTTGCTGACTTACTTCATGATATTGGAACCCTTAATAGAGTCGCTGAAGAAGAATCAAATCCCCAAGGGCTTCATTTCAATAAATCTCATAAGAAAAAAAGGAGTATTTGGAATAAATTGCATCAACAAACAATAGAGGAAGGTGATGTCTTTTCACAATATGATGTAATTTCCACAGATAATAAAATTATAGAAGCTCTCAAGATAGGATTGGAGAATGCACAGGGAATTTTACAAGTCTTGGCATGCAACCAAAAAGACACACAGAAGATTCTTGGTGGTTTAAACCATGGATAGAGGCCCCACAATGTTCTAACATTTGAAGATGTGTATGTATGAAGTAGCTGATAATTCTCCGCTGGGTCATTCCACATCCATATTCCAATTTTTGTCTTTTATGGTACTCAATGATAGTGAATTGCAAACAATGGAAAGTGAGTGGAAGCACGAGTTGGATGGAATTTTAGATTTTGTTGATGAAAATGTAAACATAACCACCAAACCAGTGGTGGAGATCGATGGAAAGGACATGTACAAATCTTGTTTGGTTAAACAATTGAATGCAAACCTGACATTATCGAAAGATAGATCGACTAAAGTGAGGAATGGAGTATACTTCAGGCGAGATGAGAGGGCCCCAAAAAGGGTGTTGCAATTGGTTTTGGAATTGGATCAGATTGTGCAGTGTTGTTTGAGAGCAAGTCTATAGCTGTAGCTGAACATACTACAAGAAAAGGTGTATCTCAAAGTACAAAGCAGGACGTTTCTTCTGGGACTTGGTACATTCGAAGAGTTCAAAGAATAAGAAAGAAGGATGGTAATAGGGTGTTAGATTACCATAATGACATTGATGTTTTGGATATGCCTGAAGGTGTTGAGCTTCAATGTTGTTGGTACAATAGAATAAAGGGGAAACACATGTACACGTATGATTCAACAGATAATCTAGTCATACAACTTGAATCTGTTATAGCAATGACAAACATATCGTACAATATCAAGAAAGACACATACAAGTTAGAAGAAAGTGACCACAGAATTTTTGAGGATTTCATTAAAAATTTAAATAGGGAGAAGTTTTCAAACCATTCTAATTTATCTTATCTTTTCTACTACTATCTTATAGCTTATTTATAAAATAGTATTTTTTGTATTATTGTTGATTCGTTTGTATAAATTTCATACTCATTTTAATTTCTCTTATCTTCAGGTGCGGTGAATGGTTTAGATGCCGAACGGTTGGGATAACTCTATGTGAAGTTATCGATTGTCAAATATTTCTTTATGCGTTCTTGAAGCATGGTTCTTGAGGGTTACTGAAATTTTAAAAGGATGAAACAATCTTTTGTTTGTCAAATTTTGGTGCCCATTNGAAATTGTTGTGAAAAAATATGTAAGGTGGGTAGCAAAAAGTGATACATTGGTGGGTTTTTGTGGTAAGAAAGAAGAACATAAGTGCCAATCACATTTCTCGGTGAAAGTTGGTGAGGGCGTTGCAGGATATGAGATTGTTACAGATTCCTTCACAAATTGTGTGATTGGCCATTATGCACGTGTTATTATTGCAAACCTTTTAAATGAGAAGCTTCCTCATTTGGTTGTGGTTGTTCATTCAACGTGCAATAGGTTTGATGCAAATTTTGTCCATTGACAATGGGAAAAAGTAGAAGACCTATGGAAGAAACATATGGAATATTTTTTAGGACCTATTATTGGTCATTTCTCAGATG
>LPNX010026808.1:0-33456 GCA_001517045.1 Pseudotsuga menziesii | reverse complement strand
TAAATGGAATATTACTTAATGTGTGTTTCTTGAAATGTGTTTTCTAAATGTTTTCTTAAATGGAATATCATGTTCTTTAATTTCGTCATGTTTGTGTGGAGTGCATATAAACTCATTAGGAAAGTGTGATTGTTGTTGATTCGAAAGATGGCTAGGGTGTGGAAATCTCTTGTTATAAAACTCATTGTTGTGCACTTGTTGTGGTATGGAGTGGGTATGGAGTGGCTCTACTTTCTATAACTAATGAATCTTATACAGTGATGACAAAAATATATAAAACCGTGTACCTTGAGAGAGAGAAAATATTATTGGTCTTGTTGGTCCTATTAAGGAGTTGCATGTACACCTTATATGGTTCACCTTGACCTTTTGGGTTTGTGGTTTGTTTTGCTGTGGCCCCCTTGGTTGACTCATGATCCTTTATCTTACTTGGTCCATAGGTGATGTTTATTAATGTTTTGATACCTTATCTTAAGGAGTATCTAGATTATAAATTAAAATTTTAATTTAACATGAGAGACGGATCCAATTCATGGTCTATTGCTCAATGTGACTGAGCTCTCTCCCTTTGCGTGATATTTAAACGATCTTTGTTGCTGCTCCATGTGATATATTGCTGCACCACCCCCGTGACTGGAATTTCCTTGTTACACCTTCTACATGGTCACTTTGTACCAGCGTGAACGTGATTCTGTTGGATTGTGGGTCCTCCCCTAGCGTGTCCGTGTCGTGTTTCTTGGGTGGACTGTGGGTTCTTCCACAGTGTAACCATGAGTCTGTTTCTTGGTGGACTGTGGGTTCTTCCATAGTGTAACCATGAGTTTGTTTCTTGGTGGACTGTGGATCCTTCACCGACATGATTGTGATTTGTTTCTTTGCACTTTATTAGTGGACTGTGGGTCCTTCAACATGGCCAAAAAACCTGTTCCTTGGTGATACCTTGAGAGGTCCTTCTCCAGTATGACCGTGATATGTTTTATTGGGTGGAATGTGGGTCCTTCACTAGCGTGACCATGATCTGTTTCTTGGTGGACTGTGGGTGCTTCACCAGCATGACTGTGATCTGTTTTCTTGAGTGGACTGTGGGTCCTTCCCCAACGTGACCGTGATTTGTTTTCTTGGTGGACTGTGTGTCCTTCTCCAGCATGACCATGATCTATTTTCTCAGGTGGACTATGGGTCCTTCCCTAGCGTGACCATGAGCCTGTTTTCTTGTGTGGACTGTGGGGTCTTCCCCAACATGATAGTGAGTTTCACTTTATGGGTGGACTGTGTTTTTTCAAGCATGACTGTGCAAAGTATGCCTGTGTGCCTTTGCAGTATGTGACTTCATCCTTACCCAGCATGACTGTGTGTCCTTTGTCAGCATGACTGT
Source organism: Pseudotsuga menziesii (assembly GCA_001517045.1). NCBI lineage: Eukaryota > Viridiplantae > Streptophyta > Pinopsida > Pinales > Pinaceae > Pseudotsuga > Pseudotsuga menziesii. The sequence continues at coordinate 32,081 of LPNX010026808.1, read as the reverse complement.
ACTGGGTATGAATGTGCTTATTGACTAAGAAGTCTGGGTCAATATGTTGTCAGTACGCTTATGCCTTAACCCTCTCTGGATCTCTCTCAAGGTACAAAAATTGTTTATCTAGATTGACTTGTCCCTTCGGTGACAAGATCAAATATGAAAAATCTGAGTATGTGGTTGATTCAAATATTGGTTATGATTATTTATTGTTGATATCTACTGTACATTATTTTATCATGTTGTTACTGTACATGGCATTTGATGATTCTCGAGGACCAACTTTAACGCAGTGAATAATGGAGCGTTAATTTGAAAGAGATGAAAATTATGTTTGTTTATTAGAGTTCAAATTTTATTATAGTAGTATTGTTTTGAATATGATTTTATATGTTCATGCATTAATCTCACTAGGTATTCTGTGTTTTCCAAATTTTTATATTTCTTGAACCTTTAACAACAGAATCTAGAGTATTACCTTCCTCTTAATTTATTTGTGATACAATTGTAATGTATAATTTCATAAAATAATGTACAAGAGTGAGACAAGACACATACGAGATAAGTTTAAAGCATAACTTTCATCTCGTTCAACTTAAACACTCCCAAATGTGGACTTTCGGTAGTGTTAATGTTGAACGAGATGAAAATTATGCATTTAGACTTATGTGGATTGTACATTATTTTATATTATTGTTACTATACATGGCATTTGATGATTCTCAAGGACCAACTTTAACGCAGTGACTAATGGAGCGTTAAGTTGAAAGAGATGAAAATTATGTTTGTTTATTTTAGTTCAAATTTTATTACAACAATGCTGTTTAGAATACGATTTTATATGTTCATGCATTAAAGTTTACTACTTAAATTAAAAACTCCTCTAACCCTTAAAATTCAACATCAAGTACTTTGGAGACATGTACATGGCGTATTCCATGCTTGGTTTTTACGGTTTTTGTTATTTGGATTTCTTGTTTATCCTTGTTTGGTTTTATGGAAAAGTATTGGTTTTCTTGAAAAGTATACGAAGCTTACTTTACCTTTAATGACACATCTAATTCTCATGTCCTTGATATAATAATTAGTGCTATTTTCCCTTTTATGTCAGATATTACTTGTTTACCATATGGAACTTATGTAGGTTTTGAGCTGTAGTTACCAGAACACAAATATGATATGGATGAGAATATGTATTCCAGTTCTTAGATTTCTTTTTGGATATGATACATTTGGATATGGCCTGGAGGTGTAGTTATTAGTGAGGCAGAAAGCTGGTGATTGCATATGCATGTTATTCAATATATTGTCTCAGCATGCAGGAAGACTTTCGAGGACTCTGTTCACTATGCATGGACATATGTTCCACAATATCCGAGGTATGTGATCTCCGTACTCTGTTGAATAAAGAAGTGAATTAAAGTTTAGGCTTGGATTGTTGAGAATCCATTCTTTTAAGAATGTCACTGTAATACTATTTCATGTGGATGGTCACACAACTAATATAAGACTTACACTTGTCTAAGCTTGTTTTCTTTTTCTAAATGCAAATCTGTCGATAGTGACACACCATTCAATTTCATTGTTGCAGTACCGTTTATCTTCACCTTAAATTTTAATGAACCTGTCACCTTTTCTGATGAAGTTTTAGTGCCATATTTTATAGGGGAAACTTGCTCATGCTTGCGAATAGACAAAAGCTTAGCTAATTGCCCTTGGTTAAACTTCTTTGAGCCAGACTTCCCATGATCTTTCTTAAGGCCTCTGCTATTTTTCTTTGTTGGGGTCACACACGATTTATTCACCCTGATGCCCTTTGACTTGTATTCATATTGCTCAGCCTCACCCTTTTGTGCAACATAAGCCTTGATAGGAGGTGTGCTGATTGAATTGACTTTCCTTGAAGCTAAATTTGAAACATCTTGCTTCTTTGGAGAAAGTAGCACTAGTGTAGTCATGCTCTGTAGCTTTTGTTCTTCCATTTTTGGATCAACCAATGATTCAGTAGACATTTTAGCATGTGCACTCCTCTCATCCTTATCTCCAATATTCCATTTATCCATATGCTTAGAGGACATTGAATCTTCAAACCATGGATCCATTTGCTTCTCCTCTACCCATTTAGTAGGTTCTGAAGAAAACCTTATAAAGGATTGATATGAATCTGAAGACACCACAGGTTTCTTACTATCTCCTATTTTGGTTGCTCTTTTTGGATCAATGTGTCTACTTTGACACATTCCTCAATTCCCTTAACTGACTTCTTATCATTATCAAAGCATTTAGTATAAGATTTTTCATATGCAGAAATCTTGTATGCATCATTCTGTCTAGTCACACCAGTTGCCATAGCTCCACTAAAGTAGTTGCAGCCTCTGCAACACATGCAGACATAGCTTCCTGAACATATCACCCTTCAAATTTTCTTTACAGTTTGGAACCTGAATGCTCTCTTCAGTGTTTCCGTGTTTAAAAGATTCAAAATTGCTGAGAATGTTATCTGTCACTAATTTTCTATGATCTAGGAACTCACTTTCAGGCACTAATTGAGAACCTCTAATTTCTTTTTCCATGCTTCTCCTTTTCTGAAAAAAACTGCTTTTCACTCATGGTTTGCTTTGAAATAATGCATGTATCTGGTGATTGTATCCTAATTTCTTCAAGATAAGAAGAAAAATTCAAAATAGTGTCTCCATCATTATGAATATTGCTTTCACTCTCTAATGAACTTTTAAAGTCTCTCTTTGTTGTCTTCAACTCTGGCTCAGTTATTAAAGATACTGCACCAGAAACATCAGACCTCAAATGGTTCTCAAAATGGCTTGTAGGCACTGCACCAGCAACATCAGACCACAAATGGTCCTCAAAATGGCTTGTAGGTTTCCTTATCTTTAGTGTGGACCTCATATTGTCGGATTTAGATATTGATAATGAACTGTGCTTTTTAATCCCAACCTGAACTGAATTGATGATCCAGGGGGTCATTCGTCATCGAAGTAATATCGATCCAAATCAAGGAAAAATATGGTACAATGGTTCAAAGAAGCGGCGGGCGAAATAAAAACGGTGGAAACACACAAGCATCGGAGGTCGGAAGAAGATCTCTTTCCGCAACGTCAGAGGTCGGAAGAAGATCTCTTTCTGCAACGTCGGAGGTCACATGAACTTCTTCCTTCCGCAACTTCGGAGCTCATAAGAAATTCTTCCTTCCGCAACGTCGGAGCTCACAAGAAATTCTTCCTTCGTCAATGGTAGAAACTTAAAGGACATTCAGAACGGATCGGAAGTAGAAGCGATAAGGAGCCGCAACGGCGGAAACTTAAACCTTAAGGATCGGCGAAATAAATCGACGGAATCGGGAAAAAGAGGTGGTGCGCCATCCGCCACTGTGGAAGACTTAGAGACAGCGCCATCCACCACTGCGGAAGACTTAGAGACAAGACGTCCCGATGGAAAACCCGATGATAGCCGATTGAGATAGAGTTCATCGAAGAAAAATATTAGAGGTCCCAAGGACATCCCCTTTCGCAACGGTGGAAGCGCAGATGACTAAAACTTCCGACTCAAATACTCAACAATGCGTTCGTGCGGGGACATTTCAAAATGGTTTTTGCAGTTTGGTACGCAGTTTTGATGCCACGTTTCAGGGAATGGAACAGACGCATTGGTAACGTTTTTTGGTTCTTTGGTTCAGTTTTTAGCATATGATTGTAACGTTGATAGGGAGATGAACAGCCTGTTGGGGATAGGGAACGTCAAATGCTTGGGTCGCGATTTGGCCGAATGGCATGATTCAATCTTAACATATGGTAACAACTGTGTGAAAGAAGAAGGCAAATCCATTACTTATGAGGCTTAAATATAGGAGGCTGGGGACCATTGGAGAGGGGGACGATTAGAGGAGTTCGTTCAGAGCGTAGTACAACGTTTCTCTGTTATGAGAGGCTTGGAGAGTTTTGCTATAGTTTCGAGATTTCTGTTTGTATTAGAGTCGAATGTATTCTCTGTTACATTTTGGGTCTTTTGAAGACCAGATTGTAATTTCACAGAGAGGAGTCTTGAAGACTTTCTGTCCAACATTCTGTTTTGCGGTTGCTGAAGTTGATGCCAGAACCCATTTGTACCATTTTAAAGCCATTAATTGGATCGGTTCCCATTGGAGAGGGACCCAGAGACGTATCCCAGTGAAGGGGGTGAACTCCATTATCAACCTCTGTTTATGACTCTCTGTTTCAGTGTTTTCTTCTTGGCATCTGTTTATCAGTGTTGTTTTCCATTTTGAGCATTTAATTCCTGTTAATGTTGTTCCGTTAATTAACCAGTCGAATGCATTCTTTTACAACAAACTTTTAATGCACTCAAGTTGAGGTCCTATGGATCAATTGAACATCTTCCTGTGGTTCTTACCAGATGATAACAGGGATGTAGCAGGTTTTTTCTTATTCTCACCTATGTCATGTGTCTTGTTCCAGTTTTCCTGCCTATGTACTTCCCTCTTAATATCATGTTTCTTTGAAAAAGTCTCATAATGCATTTGATTAGATGTATCTTTTTGCATTTTCAAGATTTCCTCTGACTCATCACCTATCCAAAAGAAAAGAAAACCTGGGGAGGGTCAGGGTAGGGAGGTCTTTTGTGACTAGGAAGCTAAGGTGTGAGCAAATCCTAAAGCCTTACAATTAGTTAAAGATAAAATGGGTTCAAGCCCTAACAATGTATTAAGGAATTTAGTGGTGATAATAGGCTTTATGAATAATAATTATTCAATCAATTCATTCAAATTATGCAAGATCCTTAACAAGAAATTTCCATATTCATTTTCTGTCCATACCCTTTTTATTCAATGGAATCAAAACTCTTAAGGGAGACGATTCTAGGAAATCATAGATGTTTTCACACAAAATCTCAAGTTATGAATGCATTTTCTGTAGAAAAAAGATCCAGAGAATGTAGAAATTAAATTAGTGAAGGCCTTGTCATTGACAATGTTTTTAACTTTTTAGAGATTTATCAATATCTTAGTAGTTTTGTATCTATTGCATATAGAGAACTCCACTATTCTTTCAACTTATCCTAGTTATTATTCTTTTACATATCATTCCAGACAATCTATCATTGTACAAATTTTGGAGAGTTGTATAAGATAAGGTGAAGATAAGAAACAAATGCACACCTACAAGTTTTTATCAAAAGTCTACAGTTATCTGTGGTTGGTCTTAACAATAAGGGTGACTACATACAAAATTTTAGCCTTTGGGTGTTATTGGCATCCCATGTTTCATGAAAATACAAATGGAAGGAAAATACCAACCTCCATTAGTATCTTGACAAAAATGAAAAGACTGGAGAACTCATGCATGTAGACTATCCTTGTTGGTTTCATGCAAAGTTAGTACTATTAGAGAGATGCAAAATATTTTCTTTTGTGAAGATTACCCAAATTAAACAGTGCCCTTCATGGCTCAATATGTAGATATTGGAGATGGCTTTAGGGTAAGCCTGTATCTTTCCGTATGATAGGGAGAAACTTTATCGTCTCCTGCACACAAAGTTAGAATTGTCTCACCCTCAATACATGGTGATCTTCATCGGATACAGAGTTTAAATGGATCAATTGGTTAAGCAAGGTTTGATCCTACAAGCATTTGAATGTCCAATCAAGGTTTGGTCCTACTTATTCGGCGTTTGATACTATTTATAAATCTTTTGGGATTGCCAGTGTGTTTGACATTGTTTGGGTATTATTCAACATAGGTTTGCAATGTTGCATAAATATTCCAATGCTCCATATCACTAGAAGGCATCCCTTGATGATTAGCATTAGAGTACTCTTTCGATTTAGAACTATGGAATTGCTTTCAAGTTGTTGTTATGTACTTTCCAATATGGAAGTTGCATTGTAATTCTTTATTTGAAGGTCTTAATTGCTTCATCTCCTGTTTTAAAAAGATGTACTTGACGAGGCATGTGCCCAAATATCTAATAAGGATCACTTCTCACAAATTGTACAAGATACCTCAGCTTGGTTTACTGCTTCAATTGCAACCTATTAGAGTAATGCAATCTGCAATATTTGGCTATTAGCACTTTGCATTCTATTAACCACACTTAGCAATGTTAATGAAATTTGTATTGCACGACGATGAAGAGCTAGAATTCGAAGTTTGATATTTCAATACTTAAATGCACTTTTGATGGAGTCCAGCTCTGGATATTGTTTTCTGTAAGTAAACACAAGGGCATACGTTATTAAATCAGATTTGCATCCATAAGGTTTGCAAGTTTTCTCAGTTAGCAGGTCATTGTTTTAGCAAGTTTATATTTAAATTTGTCATTACTTACATTCCCTTGCTGTGTATGTATCACATCTACAAATATAAGTACTTAATCCAGAATCCTGGATTCTCAATCTATATGTGCAAAATTAATGACTTTCAAAGATTTAGGCTATTTTCTTGTTGACTTATTTCAAGTAAATTACCAATGCAGACAACTCCGGTGAGCATTGTTGTGGGATCTCCGGTGTGGGTAGAAGACCCTGAAGTAGCCCAGATTGATGGAGAAGTTTTTGAAATCAATGGGCAGGAAGCCAAAATTCAAACTACAAATAGGAATACAGTAAGAACACCCTAACACCTCTTACACAGATGACTCACTCAGCAGTGTATGTTCAAATGCGTTCCTTTCTTTTACAAATAGTGTTGATGTTTTAGAATGAAAAAAACATTTCTAAGCCAATAAGATTTTTGAAAATAATATATCATTGTGCTCATGTATTAGTGAAGCAAATTGTCGTAAGAAGCTATGGCGAGATAGATTATGCTCTTAAAAATAATGGTCTATCAACTGTCTTGTTTATGTTTCTTATATAGTTTTTGTATCTTCAATATGGTATAAATTTCAATCTATCCCACTTTATTTCTAGTGCATATCTCTTTTACAACTTACAAGTAATATGAAAATGATGGAAGGATGAGTAGCAGTAACGATTGATGTGTGTGGTCTATTCAGGTGGTGGCTCATTTGTCATCCATATACCCAAAATATGAAGAAGCACTTGCGGCAGGGTTAGACGACATGACAAAACTTTCCTATTTGCATGAGCCAGGGGTTCTACAAAATTTGTTTGCTCGATTTAATCTTAATGAAATTTATGTAAGGGGCCCTGCATACTATGATGCTTTGAGATAGTATTCTCAGTTCATTTCAAGCAAGTTAAGAAATTAGTTTGCTTATTTTTTACCAAGTGACATTTAGTCTTCTGCATACTTTCAGAAGTACTTTATTGTTTTCCTCCAATGGTACTTTAGAACTATTTATAGGTATTATGGTCTAATGGAACAACATTTTGTTGACAGACATACACATGGAATATATTGATCGTTGTCATTCCTTTCAGAAGACTTCCACACTTGTATAATACCCACATGATGGAACAATATAAGGGTACAACTTTTGGAGAGCTAAGCCCTCATCTTTTTGCAATGGCAGATGCTTGTTACAGGTACTATCCTGAATCTTGTAGTATTTTAATTTGTTCATTTTGCTGGAAACAATTCACATAGAGAGTATTTATGCCTGTATGTAATCAAAACATGAAAATGATACACAACACAGGTTCTAAAGCTAAATGTGGACATGCCTGGAAATGGGAAACTTGATCCTGAACCACCCTTAGGGAGGTCAACCTTACATTAAGTTTAATTTTTTGTATATAAGTCAATGGTCACCGAGGGGAAAAGCCAGTCAATCCTAGTCAGTGGTGAAAGTGGAGCGGGAAAAACGGAAACAACAAAAATGCTTATGTGTTACCTTGCATTTATGAGTGGTTGACGAGGAACAGAGGGAAGAACAGTAGAGAAACAAGTTATGGAAGTAAGAAACAACTTCATTCTTTGTGATACATAAGCTTGTAAATAATGCTTCTCCATAGCTTATGGTGTACGTGTTACTATATTACTAAAATAATGTGTCATGGTTATGTCTACAGTCAAATCCTGTTCTTGAATATTTTGGTAACTCAAAAACTGTCAAAAACAACAATTTCAGGTGACTCACAGAGGCGTAACTATAATTTATTTTGATTTGTAATTATCTAATTGAAATAACCTCAACATAATGGATTAGGGGATGACAGTGAAACACATAGTGATTATATGTTCTCATATGATGGAAGAGCATCTGTGATGCAGTCATTTTGGAAAATTTGTTGAGCTCCAGTTTGAAAAGAATGGCAAGATATCAGGAGCTGCTGTCAGGACCTACCTTCTAGAAAGGTCTCGTGTTTGTCAGGTCTCTGATCCGGAGAGAAATTATCATTGTTTCTACATGATTTGTGCTGCACCACCGGAGGTACATCATTTCATCATGCCTAATAAATGTCAAGGGGAATTCTATCAAAATTGAGGAATATCATTTCAAATTAGTTTTTTCTTTCTGAATTTGTCAATAAGAATCTGTAACACTTTCATGCTAGCAATCTTAGTTTCATGAATATTACCAATGTGGCACCTTATTTACAGGATATTGCTAAATACAAGTTGGGAGATCCTAGTACATTTCATTATCTTAACCAGACTAGCTGCTATAAAGTGAGCACTATAGATGATGCTAGAGAGTATCTCGAGACAATAAATGCCATAGATGTGGTTGGATTAAGTCCAGAAGAACATGTATTCATTGCAAATGGAGTCATCTGTACCTTATGGCAATTTATGTGCAAAACAATAGTAGTATGTTCCTAAATGCAATTGATGATATACAGCAGCATAATCATGCCATGCATTCAATAATATAGAAAGTAATGGTTTGAATGATTGGATCTGCAGGAAGCAATATTTCATGTAGTAGCAGCTATTCTCCATCTTGGTAATGTTGAGTTTGTCAAAGGGAAGGAACCAAACTCTTCTCAACCAAAATATGCTAAAACTATTTCCCATCTTCAAACAATAGTTGAACTTCTCATGTAAGCTACAAAAGTAACACATATGAAAAATTTAGTGGTTTCTGTTGTTTATACTTTTTTATTATTATCTGTGAACTGGATCACTTTGTTAAAACTTAAAACACATTAAATTCTACCTCAGGTGTGATATCAAGGGCCTTGTAGACTCTCTTTGTAAACGTATTATTGTTACACGTGATGGAAACATAATAAAATTGCTTGATCCTGGTGCTGCAACTCTCAACCGCGATGCTTTGGCAAAAACGATATACTCACGGTTATTTGATTGGTAAAGATTAGTTACAAAAGTCTGAACTAGAATAAGTTGTGTTTTTTATTTGCAAACAGGTGTAGCTTTAGTTTCTATTATAACATCTCCTAATCCTTAACATTTACAGGATGGTAGATAAAATCAATATATCAATTAGTCAGGATCCCAATTCAACACATTTGATTGGAGTTCTTGATATTTATGGATTTGAATGTTTCAAGGTCTACAGGTATATTTCCAGCATATTCAACTTGTAGGATTAATTTTAGCAAATTTTAAAGTCTATTTGACTCAAATAATCTAGAACTATGGCTCTTGAGTCTTATAACTCCTCCTATTTCAACACTAGTTGACAGTTTATAGAGAATTCTTGTTTTCCAAGAATGAAAAGATAATAGGCAGAGTACATGGAAAGTATCAGATATATTTTTTCCTTTCTTGCTTGGCTTCTTAATATCAGTACAGAACCATACAAATTTCAGATGTTTATATGCAAATATATAGTGTTCTCATCAATATTCACAAATTATTTTGGGGAAAAGATCCCGTTGGTTAAATAATTAATTGAAAAAGAGATTGAACTTGCAATTCTTGAGTTCAGCATTTATATAACTTATTTTTTCATTAAAATCTTTCTTTCATGGCAGTTTTGAGCAAATGTGTATTAATCTTACAAATGAGAAGCTACAACAGCATTTCAATCAGGTTTGGAAACACTCTCACATGCTTGAGCTATATTGGGAGTGAATCTACTTTCCTTTTTCTTCTATCCATAGTTATAGTGGACATTCTCCAGTACCCTACTGTTTAATGATGTTTCATTTCTGTTGGCATACTTGGTACTTGTGACGCAACATGTCATTAAGATGGAGCAGGAAGAATACATAAGGGAAGGTATCAATTGGAGTATTAACGTAGATTTTGTGGATAATCAAGACGTGCTGGATCTTATAGAGAAGGTTTCCACTATTTATCCTTTTTGTTATATTCTTTGTTGTTATGCTAAAAAGAGGAAAAACATAATTTATGTATTGACCATGGCAATAGGTCCTTGAGATACAAAGTCAGGTGTATTGTTCATTTCTAGTGCAACGAAGAAATTTGGGTGTGTCTTCTGGTCTTCTTTCAATGTTTTATTTTATGTTCTTTGGAAATTGAACTGGATATTAGCCATGATGGACTGATTAAAGGAGCTGTGCATGGTTTTGCAGAAACCTGGTGGAATTATTGCACTTCTGGATGAAGCTTGGTATGATTGTATTATTTATATCTTTATTCTTTTGATCTCACTGTAGTGAAATTTATTGCATTAATGCTTTGACAAAATTACAACCACTTCTTTAGTTATTTGGAGGTGATGGTTAAACACTAAAGTCAATTTAACTGTCATATATATTCCAAGATGCAACGTTCCATAGAAACATCCTTAGTGTTGCAATTATACTAGTAATCTTGAATGGGGTACAAATAACATATATGGCAGTTCACTCAAATGAGAATTTAAATTCTGAGACCAAAAGTTACAATGTCCCTACATTGTCTCTATTGCTTGACTGTGCAATATGTTTCCAAAATCAACACATGAAACATTTGCTCAAAAGATGTACCAAACCTACAAAACCCACAAGCGTTTCTCGAAGCCAAAATTGGCTCACACTGAATTCACAATCAATCACTATGTTGGTGATGTAAGAGTTTTCTTTTTTGCCGAAGTTATATAACTTAAGTAGTGCTTTCTAGGTTCCTGCAAATGCTCATACTTTGAATTATATTTGTCGTGTAGGTTACATATCTGGAAGATCTGTTCCTTGAGAAGAACAAGGACTTTGTTGTTCCAGAGCATCAAGCTCTATTGAATGCTTCACCATGATGTTGCAGAAGCCATAGGAGCGTGGACATAGGTGAAAGAAATGGATATAGATCCAAGTCATCTAAAAGCATAAGAAGAGGAGGAAGTGGGGACAGATGATATAATTAAAGAAGCTTCTGTTGGAAAGGGTTTGGAGGGGGCCTTGCAACTGTTGAAGAAAAGGGGAGCATTGAAAGAGTTTGTGGAATGGGTTGGAAGAAATATGGATAAGGAAAAGAGAAAATTTGTTGGAGCACGAGATACCGATGGACCAAAAGAGATACAATTATACTGTTTAGATGAGTTTGGACGTATTGTAATATTATTTTCTTGATATTTCAATTGTCTTATGCTTTAGGCATGCTGACCTCCTAGTCTAATTCATTAATGTCTGTGCAGAGAAATCAGAAATTTATTTGCTGTCAATATATATTTGCAGATGACACCTAAGGCACACCTAAGGAAGCTTTTCAGAAACTGTCACATAAGTTCCATGGAAAAGGCCCTGGAAAAATGAAACAAGAAAGACGTATGAAACAATATCAGGAGGAATTGAAGCTTATGCAAATGAATACTGTGGACACCCCTTTGATGTCCATGGAAAAAATGCGTGACATTCATGCCAAGCTCCATACTCCTTATATTGTTCTTAGTGGTCCAAATTAAACCAGGGTATGCTTATATTATGTGTAGTTCAAGCATGTATACTTTTAATTTGAGCATTATCTCACTGATATATGATTAGAATAATTGACTTCTTTGTCCATGTCTTTAACTATTGTAGGCAAACAAGTGACCCACGAAGTGGTTTTGCTACTGACGAGAAAGAGGTTCCAGGAAGCTTGACTCCAATGCTTGGTGATAGGAAGGTTGGTATCTTTAAACTCAATATAATTTTCTTGTTCTATGTTTAGATGAAATTTATTTAGCACAATTATCTAGTACATTATATGCTGTCTCAGTATCTTGTAGTGTTGCATATATTTTGATACAATTGGTGTTATCTTTGTAGGTTGAGCATTTATTAGGAATTAAGCGTAAATATGAAGTTGGGACCATGGGTCCCCCAATAAAACCAAAGACATGATATCATTAGACTTGGCATTTCCCTGCATGAAGATTACAAGTTTTTGTGGTCTATGAATACTATTGATGTTAAAGGTGTCTGCAATCCTCTTCTTCTATGATATGCTCCATAAGGTTTTTTAACTTTGTTGCAAATAACAAGCTCAAAATTCAAGAATCATATCATTCTTTGTGCTGAGCAGGACCATATTTTCTTAATGAAGTGATAACCTATGAGTTTATGACCTGTGATAGATTGAGCAGGTGGGAAGTAAGATGGAAAAATGTTGATACTGCAGGCAAGTATTTTGTATAGAGAACATAAAAGTATTGTGCTTTGCTGAACTTCTCAATGGCATATGCAGAGATATTATACTTCCAACTTTAGCTTGAGATTCTAGAGAGGTCTCTGTTGAAAGTTTGAGCTGTGAGGACATTGTTATGGTGTAAACCATTTCTTCCCTTTCAGGCATTTGTTGGATATTCTATGGCTGAAGAGAAGGAATAACAATATCCTGATTCTACTTGACTGATGTTACCAGAATTTTAGAAAATGTTCGCAACTCTTTACTCCATGTTGATGCTTCACCTTTTTAGGATGTTTGAAATTACATTTATATAATAATTTTTTAACACAGGTTACGCTGCTAGTTTCATTTTTTATCTTTCTCAACATCAGGTAGTTGTGGTTTGGTGGTGATATGCACTGTTGAAACTGTTCCACAGCCTTGCCAGGTTCTATAGAAACTATCCTGGCCCTTTTTCCAAGGTAGACAAAAGCGTTACCTGAATATGAATGGTGGCATTTTTCAAAGAACATACTACTCAAAGATGATTGTATTTTTCTTATACAACGTTTCTTGATATCAGTTTCAGTTACATTGGTCTTTGATGTGGTGATTGAACGACATTCATAATGGAAATAAGCGTGTTAGAAATTTCTCATATCGTTCTCTATATAACCCGTGTTTCCTTACTGTAGTTTTTGAAAACATTAGAATCTAGTGGCTGAAACTTGACCAAACCAACTTTTGGTACAGGAAATCCTGTCCATTTTTCACCTTTTCTCAATTGTCTTATAAACCAATGATATCTTGTTTCAGGATATGAGAATCAAAGTGTTTATTCTATTGATGTTGTTGTCATATGAATTTCATTGTCATGCTATAGAGCAATTGAAAAACACCCTGATGATATCTGTGTTTTTGCTTGCACGATACATCTGTTTTCCGCAGATTGTTGCACAGGGCACGAATTATACAAAGAAATGGGTGAACGCTGAATAGCACCGACACAAATTTGTAAATAATCAAGATGGAATTTTAATGGTGTGCTAATGAAATATGAGATATGTACATCTTACAAAAGTACTCCGAAGGGCAGTTGACAAGTTAGTTGAGCCTGATATTAGCAGGGATGTATTTTACATATCATATTGTTGAAATTTAAGGGTTAGTGATGTTTTAATACAAATAATAAAAATAAGTGCATGAACATATAAATTCAGATTCAGAATAGTGCTACTAATAAAATTTTAAACTGTAATAAAGCAAGAAAATATTTTTCATCTCTTTCAACTTAACACTCTACTGTTCACTGCGTTAATTTTAACGCTCTGCTGGTCACTGTGTTGAAGTTGGTCATTGAGATGTTTCACCAAATGTCATGTACAAAAATAATAGATACAGTGTTAACAAATTATAACCATTATTGGATCCTCCTTATACTAAAATATTTCTGAGTTTGATCTTGTCACCGAAGGGACAAGTCAAACAGGGTAAACCATATACGTACCTTGAGAGAGAGGGTTAAAGCAGACAAAAATAGGTCTCAGACTCTTAGAGTCAATAGAAAGAGAGGTGTCAATCAAAAGCACGGGATTAAGTAATTCATTCATACCCATAACATTCATGCTAAGGACACACAATCACTTAGCACAAGAGACACTTAGTCATACCGAGCATAGTCACACTCTCTGACAGTCATGTTGAGAAACCCACAGTCCACATTTGAAATGTAACCTCACGGTCGCTCAGGGAAAGGAACCCAACACACAGAGATAAAACCCATAAGAACTCATGATGAGATAAACCACATATACAAATCATGATGGTAACCCCGTAAGCAATCACACAGAGGTAAAACCATGAGGATAAACTCGTGAAGATACCAAGCAAAGAGCAGAGATCACGGTGGAAATAAAACACCGAGGAGCAGTCGATAGGCAGAGATGTGTGGGTAAACGAGCAGCCGAAAGACAGAGACGTGTGGGTAGAGGAGCTACCGGCAGGTGGAGACCCGTGGTGAGAGGAGAGCAGCCGGCATGAGGAGACACGTGGAGGTCAAGCTCGTGAAGTAAATCATAATACCATCTCTTCATTATACCATTAGATGCCACATATCATAATAATATGCGGTTGAGTAATTTCATTGTGGGTGAAGTAATGTGCATCCACAATATACATCGAAAGAAGCAAGGTGCATTGTAGAATGCATGTGGGGTCATAAGATGAGTATCATGTCAATATACTAGGTAGATATATAAAGGGGTATAAAAAATGTAAATGAAAAAATGGATACATACAATATATAGTGAAAATATGGGGTCTTTTAATTTGGGAAGGCATATTGGGAGGGGGTTAAAAAATGATTTTGGGAGGAATTTTCAAATATTTATTGAAATTAGGGATATTGTTTCATATGCCACAAAGGAACGTGCTATGGCATGGTTTCACTAAGTGACGCCCCCGTGGATTTAAACAGTCTGGACTGCGAATATGTTGTTACTTTTTCACAAACATCTATAATAATGTTTTATTGATGTCTATATCTCGATTCTCAACGGAATAATTATTACTGAATTTTGTTTTGTAGAATTTCAGGTCTTTAAGTATTGCAGAATTTAAATATCATCACTACTCTTTGCTGATCCTGATTCCTTTTAGATTGGTAACAGGGCATGTTTTTGGTAATTTTGTTATGGTAGATCATGATTAGATATATTGAATCATGGAAAATATATGCAAGCCTTCTTGTCTTCTGCATTTTAGAACATCCCAAATCATTGAACTCAAAATTACATATGGTGTAATTATGGAATGTATGCAAGACTTCTTTTTTGTTTTTAGACTGTCCCAAATCATTGATCTAATGGGCATGATTATCAGGGAAATTTCTTATGGGATGGAGTTACATTGGGTTTATAATTTTTGGAACATGCGCTATGATCGCAGAAATATTATCCTGCATCCTTGAATATCATTGCTATGCAAACATTGATGCTTTGTAAGACATGATGTTGTTTTAGTTGCATTTCATACATATATGCTGATTTCTTTTCTCCTGTTTAGATTTAGCATGGAAAACAATGTTGTGTATGCTAGAGATAATTGATACATGTGAAGCATTAGTTCTTTATTAAAACACTTCAAACAAATTATAATGATGTTCTAGAACTTATTTATTAATAATATTTTAGATTATTCATTTTCAGGAGATTTTTCAACTATATGAAGGGGAAAGATGGTTTGCTAAAGTAAATGGTGGTTTTGTTAAACATCCTGGATCGGAGGTTTTTGATTTGAACAGTAAATCACTCCCAAGTATTGAACTTGGATCAAACAGAGACATAATTGCAGTTGCTTTGGCAAATCTGAAAGTAAGTCCACGTGCAGTGTCATTTGTTCAATGGAGGGTCCGAAATGTGGATGGAATATAGGTTGTCTGAGTTGCATGTTTTCAAAAGCATTGACACTTTCTACATTTTTACACAATTTTGTTTATCAACTTTTTGGGTTTTGTGTGAAATTTGAGCAATTTTCTTATTTCGTTTATGGGTTATATGATGCATTCCTTGCAGAGCAGCGTGATCCAAAATATTCCATTTTCAAAGAGATTCAGGTTACCACTCACATTTCAGCTTCAACATGAATTTGTTCCATTCTTATGATTTATTTCATTCATTTTTTGAAGGCAGAGATGCAAACTAATCATTGTAAGGAGATTGCACTATGTTTGAAATTAATTATAACCTTGGTGCTATTCATCCTTCATCTTGCATGAATGTTATTCCTCCAAATTCTTTGGTTGTACTTTCACTTTTATGCGGAACTATGCAGCCCTCAGATATTCTATCCTTTGCTCAATCTCAGGTACATCTCAACATCTTCCAATGTCAAATGGTTTTATGCTTTGTTCTTTCAATAGTGTATTCCTTGTTTGTTTGTTTTGGTTTCCATTGTCTTGTCAAACATTCAAATTTTGAGCCCTGTGGATTAGGGTTTTCTCTTAAAACTTACCAGGACATGAAGGCTTTTGGTATGTTCCATTTGGTTGCCATGATTTTAGTCACTTCCTGTAAACTTGGGGTGTGTGAATCAAATCTTAAGCTTTTTGTCTCTGGGCTCTTGTAGATCGATTACATCCTTGGAGACAATCAAAGAGCCACAAGTTACATGGTTTCCTATGGTAGCAACTACCCTCATCAAGTACACCAAATAGCTTCATATATCATATCTTACAAAGTAAATCCATCATTCGTGAGCTGCAGAGGGGGCTATTCCACTTGGTTTAGCAACAAGGGAAGCGATCCCAATGTTTTTCATGGTGCTCTTGTTGGAGGCCCTGATTAGAATGACAATTTCACAGATGAGAGGGATAACTATGAACAGACAAAGCTAGCCACCTAGAAAAACACTCCTGCTGTGGGTGTCTTGGCCAGGCTTCATGCCGGCGACAGCTTAAACCAGCTTCTTTCAGATATGTTTCTGTAACATCAAAGTTCAGGTCAATGCAGGGAGCTTGCAATATAATTTGGTATTTGATGTATAATATATGTATGGTTGATCAAAAATACATATGAGACAATTCAACCTTTTATTCTAACCAATCCAAAATACTCTTTGGCCAATCTAAACTTGGAGAGCAAAAAATCTTTGGTTTTATATCATGCAAATAATGGTTTGTTTGAATGGATAGTTGCTATTCCTGCACCTGTAACCAAACCCAAACCATCACCCGCTCCAGTACAATCTTCTCCTCTAGTAGCACCTTTGGGCCTTTAATGTTCTTCAGGGTATGAGCAGTGTCTCTTGCCTCCATTTAAATTAGTTTCCCCTTATAATTTTCTATGTATCTGGTGCCCTCATGGAGTTTAACGCTGGAGCTTCTCATCATTTCGGTCTTCAAGGATTCTACCGTTTCCTTTTGCATTCTTGTACTATGTCATTTTATATACTCCAGGAATTTATGCCATCTTAGAGTTTCGTTGTTCCAGATATTTCAGATGTCTTCATATTATCTTTATATTTTTCCATTATATTTGGCTCCTTTGTTTTGAAGAGGATGCACTTAGGTTTTTAAAGTCTGTGAATGACATTTTAAATGCTTTATGGGCTTGATAAAGTTTGGTTTTTTCTCTTATCCATGAGTTTTATATCAGAGTTGTTGTTGATGTCTATTTTATTTCATTCCATGACTTATATCTTTAATTAACCCCTATTGAAATGAGATCTTTGAATGCTCAAAGGATGAATGGTAAATGTTCAGGACAATTATGAGAAGTTAGGAGCCCTACCCACCCACCATTGGGAGATCAAAGAGTTGTTTTGATTTCCATTAATTGTAAATCTAAACAGGTATATTTTATTGAAGTTTTTCTTGCTTGTCTCTTGTATTTTACAATAAAGCATCACTGTTGTATGTTTTTTGGAATGGTCATTCAGCTCATGATAGGTTATATGTGTAATCATCATTCAAGAATAAATTTTATATCTAATTTTCATTTTCTTTATATTCTGGTCAGCCTTGATATTTTGAAATATATAAAAGATACAGTTTTCTCATCCATATAATTAGTTATTATCAATGGCAGTAATTTAGTACAAGGTTATGCTTTTCCTTTCAATCAAATATTGAATTAGGAGTATGTACTACTTTCTTTTTAAATTTTCATTAGTACAACCTATATGAGCATCTAAAAATGTGATTCTTTTGTGGATGGAGATCTGTTAATTTTGAATGGACACCAATATTGTCACTCAACACATGCAGTTGAAAATGCAGTCAGTGATGGTGTAGGTTGTGATGTGAATGACGATGATCCAAGAATTCTGACCTGTTGATTTTTCTGAGCAGCATCGAGAGCCCTTCTCTTCAGAGAATGGGATCACGATGAAGACTCAACCCAGTGTTGAGTGACCATTCTATTGAATGGTAGACATCTGGTCTGAGACCATGATATAGACCCAGATCTTCCCTGGGTAGACTCAACCTTGTGTTGAGTAGACATCTGGTCCGGGACCACGATATAGACCAGTCTGGGACTGGTAGACTCAGCTTAGTTCTGAGTAGCCATTATCTTGGAGAATGAAGACACTGTAATCCCTAGACTGGGTCTGGGCATGCGTATGACACTTTGACCCTTGATCTATGGGCTTGGTGTGTTTCTCCAAGGATTAGCTACCCTTGTTTAAGTTATCCTAGTACCAGATCTAGGTGTCACACAGTGTGTGAGGTAAAACCATTAATAACTCTCTTGGTTTATGATGATGTACTTTTAAA
Source organism: Pseudotsuga menziesii (assembly GCA_001517045.1). NCBI lineage: Eukaryota > Viridiplantae > Streptophyta > Pinopsida > Pinales > Pinaceae > Pseudotsuga > Pseudotsuga menziesii. The sequence goes on along the minus strand of LPNX010026808.1, from coordinate 13,406 downwards.
ATAAAAAAGGTGCCACATGTAATGACCACAAGGGCACTTGGAAAAAAGGTCAAAGTCAAAAGTCAATTTAAATAAAGACTTTTGTACCATGGGAAAATGACCATAGGTGGAATCAAAATTAAATAAGGACTTTTGGTAAAAGTCAAAGGAAAAATAAAAGTACATTTTTTTGGTAAAAGTGAAAGTGAAATTAGGAAAATAATAAAAATATTATTTTTTCTTATTTTCCCTAATCTTGTCCACTTACAGGTGAACAAAGGCTATAAAAGAAGATCAAGTCTTCTCATTTACAACACACAAGTTTTCTCTCACAGGTGATGCTACTATTTTACTGAAGTCTTCTTGAAGATTGTTTTTTCCTCAACTAGGGCATTCATTTCCAACAAACCCTCAGCTATGGTTTTTATCAGAAAATAAATCTTCAACACTTTGTGGACAACCACCTTCAACATTTCATTTTTGGGGCAGCTTTCCTCTTTTTCTTTGGCCAGCCATCTTTTCCCTTTCTCTCTCCTCACGGGTTGTCCATCTTTCTCTCTTTGGGAAGAAAGAAAAGACAAGACAGGCAGATTGGGTAGCTGAACAGTCAATGGGCAGCCATAGAATCAGATCCGTGCAATTCCATACGACTGTATAGCTGTACGACATCAAGGTACAACCAGTCATGTATTTTTAGATCTGACATGGCCAGTCTAATTTTTGCAGACATGAGAGAAAAATTTTGTTTTTTGAAAAATCCCTAATTTGGGAAATTTTTGTAATTCTGGAAATTGTGGGTAAAATTATCAGTATGATTTTTACTGATAAATTTTACAGTACTATGGGTAAATTCCAGATCTGGAATTGAGTAACTTTTTAAAGAATTTTCTGAGTCATCTCATTCACGAGAGGAGCTATTAATGCTTTTGGGGTTTTTGTCCTTTGAAGGTTTTCCTAGTGAAAAATATTGTGTCCATGTGTGCTGATGTGATGAATGTGTTTTTACTACAGTGCTGATTTGTTTAAGTTCATTTGCAAATTTTTAAAGTATTTCTGCTAATGCTAAAATTCAACATGGTATAAGAGCTTAGCATGTGAAACACAATAAAGGCACACTGCTGTTGTTTCTCACTAGTTCTTGGAATAATATTTGTAGATCTAACATTTGGTTAAGTGACAGAGATGGCCACCAGTGGGTTCAAACCGGAAGTAAGCCTCCATGGTTCAACAAACTTCAATTCCTGGAAGGCCAGGTTGACAACCATTCTTGATGAGAATTACTTGGATGACATTGTTCTCAATGTCACAGAAGAGCCAACTACAAATGCTGGTAGGATTTCCTAGAGGAAGTAAGGCTAGAAGAGTCATTTATGATTCTATCAGAGAAGAATTGATGCCTAACATCACAACCTTAAAGACTACTAAAGAATTTTATGATACGTTGGTAAACCTCTATGAAAAGAAGGCTCCCAGTAAAAAGAGAGTCTTGAAGAAGAGGCTACGAAATTTGAAGTTGAGCAAAGATGAAAGTGTTGGTTCCTTCTTCACTAAGATCAAACAAGTAAGAGATCAACTCCTTGCTATTGGTGTTACTGGTTGATGATGAAGATCTTGTACAAACAGTGGTTGATGGTCTCCCAAGATCTTGGGAAACCTTCATGGAATTCGTCTGTGGACGAGAAAACTATCCAACCTTTGAAAGGCTTTGGCATGATTGCATACAAGAAGAAGAAACGAACACTGACAAGGTAATCAAGCAGGATAACCTTGCACTTGCAGCAAAGACCAAAAGGTTCAATAAACCTTTCCCTCAACAAAAGAAAGGGAAGAAACCTCAGGGTAAGTTTTCTGACATGTCTAAGATTGAATGTTATACTTGTCACAATATTGGAAATTGTGCTAGAGACTGCACGTAGAACAAGAAGAAACCCAAGAGAAGGTTTCAGGCATCTGCTACAGAAGCAGAGGAAGAAGAAGATGAAGAACCAAAGAAGAAGAGGAAAGCCAAGGCTAATAAAACTGTTGAGCCTAGAAGAGAGTACTATTTGATTTATGCTCTAACTGGTTCTTTCTTAGCTTGCTCTACTTCTTGGTTGGTTGACAGTGGCGCCTCTAGGCACATGACAGGTAACCGTGGTACCCTCACCAGTTACAAAAAGAAGAAGTTCACCACTCAGGTAGAACTTGGAGATGATTCCACTTACAAAATTGAAGGAGTTGGCTCAACTTCACTTCAACTTGACTCAGGTACGGTTCTTCATGTTGATGATATTCTTTATTTTCCTGTTTTAAAGAAGAATCTTTTATCTGTTGCTGGTTTAGAATACAAGGGTCACAGAGTCCTCTTTATGGACAAGAAGGACTTTTTATGGGAAAAAGACACAGATCTAGACTCAGCTGTACAGATTGGGGTTCGAGAGGGAGACCTCTACAAGGCTTCAAAAGTTTCCACTCATGCTTTGGTACATCACTCAGTTGATCCTTGTGAACTTTGGCATAGAAGGTTTGGACACCTTCACTACACAACTCTCCCATGATTGTATAATATGGTCACATATATGCCAGAAGTGTCTCCAAAACATGTAGAAATTTGCAAAGGATGTGCTCTAGGTAAGAACACTAAGAAATCCTTTCCCATAAGCAAGGGTAGATATAAAGGCATTTTGGATTTGATTCATTCTGACATTTGTGGGCCCATGTATTCACCCTCCTTGAGTGGGTGTTTATATTATGTCTTGTTTATTGGTGACTACTCTCAGAAGTCTTGGATTTTCTTCCTCAAGGCCAAGAGTGAAACCTTTGACAAGATCAAAGAGTTCAAGACATTGATTGAAAATCAGACTGGCAGGCATATCCCTATCTTGAGATCAGATAATGGAGGTGAGTATGAATCTAATGAGTTTGATGATTTTTGCCGAGAAGCAGGAATCAAGAAAGAGCTGACAGTACCTTACAACCCTCAGCAGAATGGGGTTGCAAAAAGGAAGAATAGAACGATCTATGAGGCTGCTAGAGCCATGACCACTGATCTAGATATTCTTCCTTTGTCTTTGTGGGATGAAGCTACAAGAACTGTTGTGTACATCCAGAATAGAATCCCACATGCTAATTTGGGTGAGAATAATCCTGAAGAAGTCTTCACCAAGAAGAAACCTGCAGTTGACCACATGAGAATATTCGGTACTCCTGTGTATGTTCATGTACTAAAAGAAAAGAGGGCCAAGCTAGAGCCTTCCAGTAAGAAAGGCTTATTTGTTGGGTACAGTGATTGCTTGAAGGCATATCGAGTATATATACCTAGACAAAGGTACATTGAGGTTAGCAAAGATGTGATCTTCCATGAAGAAGTTGTGTTTCGTAAAACACCAGAGCTTTCACCAGAATATGCAGTTGCCCCACTTGAGTTTCCAGATTCAGAGATTCAGAGGAAGATTTTGATGATCAAACTCCAGATGTTCTTGAGAACATTGAAAGTCCACTAGAATAACTACTTGAAGTTCCTCCTTCCAAAAGGAGATCTTCTTAGTATAGAGAAACGGTACAAGAAGACGAGAAGCATAAAGCTCCTCTAGGGACTTTCAGAGAAAGCATAAGACCACATAAGTACTCTGGTCTTATGAGTCAGCTTATCAGTTCAGAACCTTCATCATACGAAGAAGCAACAAGTAAACAGGTATGGGTTGATGCCATGATTGAAGAGTATAAGTCAATCATGAAGAATTATGTTTGGGAAGTTGTTCCCAAACCTACAGGAAAGTCAGTAGTGACTTCCAGATGGCTTTATAAGATCAAGCATGTTGCAGATGGCAGTGTGTAGAAGTATAAATCCAGACTCGTAGCTTGTGGCTTCACTAAAAAGAAGGATTGACTATGACGAGACATTTGCACTTGTTTCCAGGTACACTACCATCAGAACCATCATTTCACTTGCTGCAGTATTCAAATGGAAGTTACATCAGATGGATGTAAAGACAACTTTTCTCAATGGTAAGATTGAGGAAGAGGTGTATATTGAACAACTTGAAGGATTTGTTACTCATGAGAAGAAGACCCATGTATGTAAACTGAAGAAATCCTTGTATGGACTGAAACATGCTCTGAGAGTCTGGTATTCCTGAATGGATGGATTTCTCCATAGCTTGGGGTTCTCCAAAAGTACAGCTGATTCCAACTTGTACTTTAAAGTTGTTCGTAATAATGTCTTGATACTTGTTCTATATGTAGATGACTTTTTTCTTACAGGTGATGAACAGTTGATAGACTAGTGAAAGAGGGAGCTTACCTCTGAAATTGAGATGAAATATCTCAGATTGATGCATTACTTCCTTGGCTTAGAATTCTGGAAAAATCCAGGTGAGATCTTCCTGACACAAGGAAAATATGTAGTGGATATCTTGTAGATATTTGAGATGCAAGACTGCAAGTCCATGAGCGTACCAATGACTACCAACTTGACAAAGTTGTGGGACTCATCCTCTAATTCACAGAATGTGGACTCTACTCTATACATACAGCTCATTGGTTCCTTGATGTATATCGTGCATACGAAACCAGACATCTGCTACATAATGAATGCACTGAGTCAGTTCATGTTAGATCCGAAGCACATACACTTGGTAGCCTCCAAACATGTACTCAGACATGTGCGAGGGACAATCACTTATGGGCTCATGTATACTTCCAGTAGTGGAGTATTGTTATCTAGATATTCAGATTCATATTGGGCTGGCAGTGCAGTCGACCGGAAAAGTACCTATGCTTATTGCTTCAGTATGGGATTAGCTATGATCTCTTGGTCCAGCAAGAAGCAAGGTTCCATAGATCAGAGTACAACTAAGGTAGAGTATATTCCTGCAAGCGATTCCTGCAAGGAAGCAGTTTGGCTCATAAAGTTGTTATCTGATCTGTTCGAGGGAAAGCTTGACTCAATGATCATCCATTGCAATAATTAGAGTTGCGTAATTCTTTTAGAGAATCGAGTGTTTCATGACAGATCGAAACACTTTGAAACAAGGTATCATTTCATTAGAGACCTAGTGCAGAGAGGTGCTCTAAATTTGCAGTACATTCGTACAAATGAACAGATAGCAGATATCTTGACCAAGCCCCTGACAACATCAAAGTTCATGTACTTTCGTGACAAGCTTGGTATGGCAGAGAATGCCTCTCTCATTGAGAGGGAGTGTTTATTTTTCTGAGCAGCATCGAGAGCCCTTCTCTTCAAAGAATGAGACCGCTTGGTATAGGACCAAGGTGAAGACTCAACCCAGTGTTGATTGACCATTCTGTGGAATGGTAGATATCTAGTATGAGACCATGATATAGACCCATATTTTCCCTAGGTAGACTCAACCTTGTGTTGAGTAGACATCTGGTCTAGGACCACGATGTAGACTAGTCTAGGACTGGTAGACTCAGCTTAGTTTTGAGTAGCCATTCTCTTGGATAATGAAGACACTGTAATCCCTAGACTGGGTCTGGGCATGTGTGTGGCACTTTGACCCTTGATCTATGGGCTTGGTCTACTTCTTCAAGGATTAGCTACCCTTGGTTAAAGTTACCCTAGTACCAGATCTAGTTGTAACACAGTGTGTGAGGTAAAAGCATTAATAATTCTCTTAGTTTATAATGATGTACTTTTGAAATAAAAAAGGTACCACAGGGGCACTTTGAAAAAGGTCAAAGTCAAAAGTCAATTTAAATAAAGACTTGTGTACCATAGGAAAAGGACCACAGGTGGAATCAAAATTAAATAAGTACTTTTGGTAAAAGTCAAAGGAAAAATAAAAGTACCTTTTTTTGGGTAAAAGTGAAAGTGAAATTAGGAAAATAATAATATTATTTTTATTTTTATTTTTCCTAATATTGTCCACTTACAGGTGAACAAGGGCTATAAAAGAAGATCAAGTCTTCTCATTTACAACACACAAGTTTTCTCTCACAGGTGATGCTGCTATTTTACTGAAGTCTTCTTGAAGATTGTTTTTACCTCAGCTAGGGCATTCATTTCTAGCAAACCCTCAGCTAGGTTTTTTATCAGAAAATCAATCTTCAACACTTTGTGGACAACCACCTTCAACATTTTATTTTTGGGGCATTTTTCCTCTTTTTTTTTCGGGTAGCCATCTTTTCCCTTTCTCTCTCCTCACGGGCTGTCCATCTTTCTCTCTCCAGGCAGAAAGAAAAGACAGCCGGGCAGTAGAACAGTCAACGGGTAGCTGAATAATCAGATCTGTATGACCATACAGCCGTACGCCAATAAGGTACAACCAATCAGGTATTTTTAGATTTGACGTGGACAGTCTGATTTTTGCAGACATGAGAGAAAAATTTTGTTTTTGAAAAATCCCTAACTTGGGAAATTTTTTTAATTCAAGAAATTGTGGGTAAAATTATTAGTCTAATTTTTACTGATAAATTTTACAGTACTATGGGTAAATTCCAGATCTGGAATTGAGGAACTTTTTGAAGAATTTTCTGAGTCATCTCATTCATGAGATGAGCTATTAATGATTTTGGGGTTTTTTTCCTTTGAAGGTTTCCCCAATGAAAAATATTGTGTCCATGTGTGCTGACGTGATGAATGTGTTTTTACTACACTGCTGATTTGTTTAAGTTCATTTGCAAATTTTTAAAGTATTTCTGCTAATGCTAAAATTCAATAAGCAGATAAAGAGCTCTATGTAATTTTTTTTCTTCTAGAAAAATTGCTGAAGTATAGCACACTTGCCAAAAAAAGGTCTTGAACGTTAGCCTTATGAATAGCTGTGTTTAACAAGAATAGAAATTGTACAATTTGCAGGAAGAGGGTTAGTCTTATCAGGAACTGTGTTTAACAAGAATATAAAATGTAAAATTTGTAGGAAGAATCTGAGGAATGTTTCATGAGGATGATATCTCTGACCGTCAGCCCTTGGAAAAAATGAAAAACTTGGTGAGACAATCGGTGGGCACCAAATCTCTTTGGCAATGTACGCATTATTGCAAAAATGCCAAAGCTACAGAAGGAGGCTTAGAGCAAAGAACAAATCCCAATGCCCTCTTCTAGTTCTCCAGTTAGTGATGCCAGTTCACCAAAAGAACGTCCTTTCCTTGAACCAGATGAATTGCCAAAATCCCAAGAAGAGCTGGAAGAAGAGGAGAGGGAAAGGATTCTTGATTCACCCTACACAAAAATGCTGAGACGATTTTTGAAATTTACATCATCCACATAGTGGAACTATTTGTGTGTTTTAAATTGTGTTCTAGTTTGTCACAGTGTGGTCACCTCCAATAGGTCATTTGTAATATACAAGAAGAAGGCCTCTGTTTTCATTTGATCATGATCTTGATCCACTATGTTTCCTTTATATTCCCAATTTCCCAGTGTTGTTTGAGAGGAAGAAAGCAGTTGACTGCAGTTTCCTAAGAGCTTTCACTTTTAAGTTTTTATGCTCATCCAAGGCTATTGTAAAAATTATGTATGCGACACAACTTTTCCTATATGTGATGTGTGTTCAACCAGGAATGGAGTATAGCCTATTTTCATGCTATTTCATACAGCATATTGGCATCTTTTCTTCTTTAGAGAAATTTCTCCCATGCGATGGCATGTTCACTGTATAATGTGATGTTATTTGAAAGCCCTTTTTGCTATTCTGTAAAATTGTTAATTCACTAAAATTGTTATCTATTTTGAGTTGGCATATTCTCTAACTTTTGATAAATTAAAGTGTTTCATTTTTTGTGGTATTAATTGGAATCTTCGACTACCTCATTTTAATGTTACATTTTCTGTCTTCTTTTACTTCTAACAACCACCTTATGGACGTATTATTGCACCTCATTGGGCAATTGCTAGTTTTAGTTGATATTATACATTATATCCCTATGTCTTTTTGTTTTTTGAATATCATATGAAAACGTTCGTATTTAGGATGTGAGATCTTCAGAAACACATTATGTTATGTTATTGTTTTCTAATATGTTTAAGATCTAAAGATTATACAATATATATGTGATATATAGAATACTATATAATCATGATATGGAAGAAGCTCTGTAATGCAGAGACATGTTATCTGTTGTGGACATGAATAATAGAATCTCTTATAAAAGGGAGTCTTTATATCCTATGTGGTATATGTAGAAGTTGTTTATGATTCAATCCTCATAAATCTCAAGTAATAGAAATTTTTTTATTGTTAACAAAAAGTAAAGGTCTTATTAAATTAAATTATAAAATAATTTTTTTAAGACAATTATTACATATCAGGAAGAAAAATGCATATTTATCTTTATTCATTTAAATACTATGATACAAACCTTTATAACCTCCTAACTTCCCAAAACTATAGTGATCTTGGAAAGCTTTTTAAGCACATGAACAAGATTTTAAAGTAAACCAATTATGATCCTTCTTAAGGTCCAATATACCAAAGTTGGTCTCAATGGACGTTAATCATCATCATCAAAATCTTTTCATAATTAATTAAACATGTTTATTTACTTTTTATGGTTCAAAAGAATGTTTTAATAATAAATTAAAAATGTTTATTTTTGCTTTTTTTAATGGTTCAAAGGAATTTTTATTTGACCAAAATATTAAAAATATTTGCAGTCATTTGCCCTGAATTTGCTTTAAGTTTAATTAATTATAAAATATTAATAACACAAATTTATTTAAGAAAATGTAATATACAATTTGAGGTTTCAAGGAATTTTTATTTTAAGTTTAAATATTTATGAAATATTAAATGTAACGGGATACAAGAATTTTTTTATATTTATGATACCAAGAGGGTTGAAGATAGAAATCACTTTGTCATATCTGTTAACATAGTGAACTTCCGTTATTTATATAAATTTATGAAGGTTAGATATTTATTTTTTAACTTTACAATTTGAATTGTGAAGTAAATATAGAATTGAACAATACTTTGTTGATGTCTATTTTCATTGTATCTAATGTAATATTCATACTTAATGATTTAGTGATCATTTCTATACAAAATGCACAAATCACTGTAGAATTGAATAATACTTTGTTGATGTCTATATTCAATGTATCTAATGTAATATTCATGTTTAATGATGTGGTTTTCATTTCTATACAAAATGCAGAAATTGTGTGTGTGAGAGAGAGATGGTGGTGGTAGTGGATATTAATGTTTCCTCAGATAAACTTTAGTCTATTGAATCTTTAAAAAAGTAAAGAATTACTAAGTTTGCTTTAAAATTGTATTAATGTGCATAAAAAACTTTAAAAGAATGGAGTTGTTTAAATATTAAATGATTTGGATTTTTTCAATTAAAATGGTCGAAATCCAACAATTTTTTTTTGGTGAAATAATTGTTTTTCATGGTTCAAATTTCGATTTTGATTGCATAAATGGATTCATCACCCTCAAATACCCTAGTTGCACCTAGATTGTGTAGATATCAACAACATATATCTGTGATTCCAACAATTCAAGTTGGATTTCAAGCAAAAAAGGTCGAAAAGATGGTCCAAATCGTCTAATGTTTAGACTACCCTTAAGAGAAGTGATCCTATATCACCATAGTTGTGATAAGTTAGAAGGTTAGAAAGTTCGAAACTATAACAAATATTTTGAAATTGTCATCTAATGTGAATGTATGCAGGTCATTTTAAGAGAACATGATTTCCATCTTCGACCTGTTGGTGTCACAAAGATGTCATAATATTTTATCCCATAACATTTTAGGACTTGTCCAACTCCCTATTTCAGTATGGAGTGGGTGAGAGTTTGTTCTTATTTTAGCAACTTTGATTTTTTTATGCTAGTTAAACTAGATAGGTACTTTTGATCTTCTAGATTATGGTCGTTCCCCTCTTTATAGTATCTTAATTTTTTCTTATCCTCTAATTAGGAAGCATCTCGTCTCCCATGTTGTTTATCTTATTTTTGTACATTAGGTACCTAGTCATAACCATGTACTCAATGGGGGAGAGTCTCATTTTTATAAGCATGGGATAGGGTGTATTTCCTTTAATTTTAAGATTATAAGTTATAACAAGCCTTTGGATTTGTTGTATTATTCTTCACAATCCTCTAGAGATGCTACAACCCCAAACATCACAACCACATAAGAAAACAGGACTGATGAGAGTCTCAAAGAGGAGTTTCTTTTTATTCCAAAGCAAAAGGTCCCCAGATTTGCAATTGTTTTTAAGTCCATAATAAGATCTCCACCCTCCATTGATCAATTTCTCAAAGTTATAGTTCTAATTAAGCTTGTGATGAAATCAATTATGAATTTTTTGTATGAATTCACTCCCTCCAAGTTGTTGTTGTTATATATGAAATTAACATAAGTTGTGTTAATAGTCATATCATACTAGAGGGAAACTCCTTTCAAGTTCATAGGAACTCCTTGTCATAAGAATAATACCATCAACATAAAGAAGAAGGATGATGACTATACTAGTTAGAGTCATGCTAACACAACCTAGTTCCAAACAATCTTCTAACTTGTCAATGTATATACTAAAAAGAGTAGGGGAGAGAGGGAAACCTTGTTTGAAACTTGTATTACACTTAATTTCATTTAGAAAATATGAGAGCAACCATTACACAGATAATTCACACAAAAATTATTGTATATTATTTGCTTAAAAGAGTTACATTTACAGGAATAGATCTGGTTGAACAAACTCCTTGAATTTTGGATATGAATATCTCTTTCAATATCTTAGAACACATTCTAAATAATAGTAAATATTGATTCCAACTCCTTCCCTTAATGTTTACAATACAAAACACAACCTCAAAACAAAAAATACAATACTGAATCTTGTTTGACTGGTCTTCATCAACATTTATACCCACTTTGAAGTCTCATAGTTTGCGCTCTTTCTTCACTTCATCTTCGAGCTTCCTATTTGACTCATTTAAATTGCAACCGCTTCTGACCATCAATAAAATAATTGCAGTGAGTAACAATATTGAGTACTTAACTATGCCAAAGTACATAGCTCGTCGAGTTTGGCAAAGAAGTAATCAAGTAACTGGACCAATCTATGGATATACTTCCATCTCTTGAACACATAGCTCACTGAATCGAACATGATCTAGGAGATTAATCTAGATACTGAATGTATCTAGAAGATAGTCATACAAGTGACCTTCACAAATACACAAAATATTACATAAAATAACCTGTAACTGAAGCTTCTTGGAGCACGACGAGTGACATCAGCTTGACCTTGTTAAGATTAACCTGTAACTAATGCTCCCGGAGCACGACGGGTCACATCAACATAAAATTCAATTGGCCTGTTCTTTGTGGTTCTGCATCATTTGATTTTGGTTCTTAAGAATACAATTAAACAAATAATACAATAATAACACCACACAAATTCTAACACTCTTTCATCTCACAACAAGATTTTATTGAATCAATCAGGTCTTGCAATTTTGATCCTCAAATGCAGAAGCATAGGCTTCAAGTCACGGCTCTCAACCACCCTGATTTCCATAGGTACTGTAGAGAACAAACAAGAGAAGAATCGATGGTCTTTTCTTGACTCGTGAATGCTCAAAAAAAGGATTCCAACAATGCTGATACCACAACCAATGTCTTCTGTTGGCATTTCAGTTAGATTCCACTCAATAGTGGTTAATTTTTCGTTTTTGCAGCTTGTGCTGATGTGAGTGGCTGTGAATTCTTCAGTCAAAACAAAATGGTGGGTGGCCCCTCTTCTTGATGACCAATCAGATGGCGGCTCATTATACTTCTATTGCGCCCTAGGTTTAATGTTGCATATTCTATCTTCAACCAACAAAGCCCATGCCACTCCAATATAAATCAAATATGAAGGATGGGAACTACGTAAGATCAAAGGAGAGAACAACTACGACATCTTTTTGTAGCACGATCAAGTTAGTAGCAGGATTTACAACCATACAATGATCTGCAACATATGTTTGTTGAATGAAGCGATCAATAGCTCAAATGCGTTGCGGATTTGGTGCATGCTCCTTTAGATCTAGCAAATCTCTTTTTGCACAATGATCTCCACAAGCAATTAACAGGCGANTATATACAAAGAATTGACTCTCATGAATCTTACATCTTCCTGGGCCCTTCCGTGAGGAAGTCAAGCCCAAATCCACTTTGATACCAATTTAAAAAATATGAGAGCAACCATTACACAGAATAAACGTATCATTCCTAAATACAAATTAACTTTCATAAGTTTCATAATGTATCGAGGTGATAAAACCTAAAATTTGTGAAGAAAATATATATAATATTAAGATAATAAAGAATAAAAAATATTTTTTTAATGTTATGTATATTTTATAATTTGTTAATTTAATGAAACATTGTTTTTTTTAATAAATAGTTTATAATTATTTTTCTTAAAATTTAATACATTAAAATTAATTTTAAAACATAACAAATCATTATTAATATTATTATTGGTTATAATATTGAGTTTTCTAAAATTTAATTCATTATAATTATGGAGATTTATGATTATTTAAAAAAAAATTGAACATAAAAATAAAATTTTAAAGAAAACCAAATGACTCTTTATCTTTTAAAGGTTCAATAACTACAATCATCATCACCATCATAAAAATAAAACTACAACTTATCATTAATATACAAATATCAATTTTATATAATAAAAATATTTCATCATATAATAATAATAATAATAATAATAATAATAATAATCATAGTTAGTTAATTCCGGCTAACTCACTTGGTTAAGGTGTGGGTTTTCAATATCCTTAGGGGTGATTTGGTTTGGAGGAGATATAAAAAAATGCAGTTATGTTAATGGTTGGTGTGGCCCAAGCCGATTGTGATCCTCGGGTGAATTTGACGGCTTAGATGCCCATGGGTTGCGGTTTCTTAGCCAATGGTTGAAATGCATTGGCCTTGAGTGACGAGCATTTATAACAAAATAATAATAATAATCAACATAGTTGGTAGTAATAAATATTTATGTTAAAGCTTCTAGAATTTCACTGTAATGGAGTTTAAGAAATGTTCGAAGTATTACACCTTGTTTCAAGCCTGTATTATACTTAATTTCTTATGACCAATCTTCACTATTCCTAAATTTGGAAATGACATTCTCATACAACCTTATCACAACAAACTCTCAACTTGAAGAGAATTTAGCTTATATATACAGATAGGAAAATGAAAATTATATATATATATCGATTTGTAAAAAATTATTTAATGCTTCCCAATTATGAAAGTCTGTTATCTTTATATTTAATTAAATCACTTTGTATTTAGTATAAGTTAGTTTAAAAAAGAAAAATATCATTCTTAAATACAAATTAACTTCATAACTTTCATAGTAATGAGGTGATTAAGCCTAAAATTTTGTTTCATGAAAAAATATGATATTTATAATATTAAGAAAAGAAAGGATAAAAATCATTTTTTGAATATAT
>LPNX010026805.1:181958-208827 GCA_001517045.1 Pseudotsuga menziesii | reverse complement strand
AATACAGTGTACAACATAGATTCAGAAGTAACCATAAACTGTAGGTTTTCCCTTCGATGTCATCAAAGTATTACATAGATAAAATGATAGATGAGATTCGAGCCATGGGAAAATAAAAAATAGGGAAATAGATGAATCCCTAGCAGTAACATCAGTAGTACCACTATTGGTTGGACAGGGAGGAGGAGGAGGACCACTACCATCAATATTCTTCCCCTTCCTTTGAGCTTGAGTAGCAGCCCTTAATGATTGAGGCATAATTTTGATTTGTAAAAGAACACTGTTGTTAGTGAAATGACAAACATAGCAATATAATGGTAGGTTGTAGATGCTATATCATTCTCTGTTCTCCAATATCCTTCTCTGCTAGGGTTTCTGTGAAAACTTATGAGTGAAATGGGTAACAATGTCCCATTATTTCACCGTTGGGCACGTTTTTTCCATCCTGCAAAGCTAACTTGTAGGGACATGTCCTTCCCATGAGTCTCGCATGGGACACATATCTTGTGTAGAACACCTATCCCATATGAGTCTGACTAATTGAAGGGTAAATCGGCACATCAGCAAGTTCGATTCACAATAAGTAATAAGGAGGGAAATATCAGGTATGTTAGTTCTAAAGGAGTTTTATGGCTTTATTATTTGCACTATCAAGAAAAATATGGGAAAGAATGCAATATATTTCCCTATACAAGGTCTGAATTCTAGGTCTACATAGTACATACTACAAACTGCTATTGCAAGAGGATATAACACTACCTCTGTGTAGGGTGAATCCAAACTAGTCTTCCTTCAATCCACAAGGGGTTGGTGCCCTATAGGAAAAATAATATTGTGCCTGACTAAGAAACCTAAATGCATTATTTATCATTTCAATCAACTTCACATAACGCACATCCAAAGGAGGTTTAACTCAAGAGAGAATAATATAGCTAAGAAGTTTATAGAATAAGAGAAGGTTTATTTCTGTGCTAAGCAGATTTAAAAAGGAGGCAGGCTCTTCCTCCCAATCATGACATCTCCAAGCCTCAGAAGGAAGACACTGTACATCATGCCGTTGCATCTAGAACTTCAGTCCATTGGAAGAAATAACATAGTTGCAATAACAAAGATATAAAGGACAAGATACATGGACAGAGCTTTAGATGGAACCTAGGTACATCTACCATGGATTCCATTCATATATGCAATCCAAGTGTCAGCATGCTTGAGCACCCTTCAAAGTCAAATCATCAATGTGTAAGGAGAGGAAAATATCGCTACAAAAGCTACATCAACCTCTAAGTCCACCCCATATGTCATCTATAAGTGTCAGCATGCTTGAGCCTCTTTCAAAGTCAAATCATCAATGCAGAAGGGAAGGAAAATCTCACTTCATATCTACACCAACCTCTACTTCTACCCCATTTATCATGTATAAAAAAAATATGTTCTCTCATAGTTTGATCGTCTTTTGCATACTTGGAAGTCTCGACCAGAAAAATGATGTGGTCTTTCCATCAAACAAGACAAACTTATAACCCAGGGCTCTTTTCCCATTGGGTTTTGAACTTGGGTCATTAGTATGCAATGTTATCAGAACCGGCAAAACCGGCCGGTTTGACCGGCTTACTGGGTTGGTCAGTCCGGTCAGTAAAAAAATTTCCTCATACCGGATTTTTTTCCAAACCAGGTATGGAACCGGCCAAAACTGATTGAACCAATCAAAACCGACCGGTCCGTACTCTGGCGTATGGCCACGGACTGGGGACTCACGGAATTCAATTTAAAAAAAAAAACACAAAATAAAACCTAACCTATGCTTCTAACCTAACCCTAACCTATGCTTCTAACATATGAGTGTATGAACATGGAAGATATTAATTATAACAGGGGAGTGGTTTATGAATCCAACTACCTCATTGTTTCTTTCTATATTAGAGTTCCACATGGAACTTTGAATACTTGAGATACAATGCCCATTTATGGAAAAACTAGGGTTTGCATTAATGGTGGATGGTTGAACTTTTCAGTCATCATTGACTCATGTGGCAATGTTCCTAGATCTTGGACCGTAAATTCAAATAGTGATGATGCAAGTGATTGGTGTTCCTTGGCCAAGAAGGTTTTTAAGGTTTGAAAGAGTGCATACAATTATTTGTTGTAAGCACTAGAATTTAATTCATCCAAAGAAAACATCTGTAAGTATTATGTTATCTACACTTTCTTATAGTGTTCCATTTTTTAATAGAAAAGCTACATTGCACACACCATTATATGTGTATTCATCATCACTGGAGATAACTTTAACTATATTGCACTTATCCTCTTCCAACTGAATAACACAGTTGTATATGTTTTCAGAGGATTGAGAACAAGAGGTCTCTCCCAAATTTGCATTATTTGCTACTTCATCCTTCCCACCACATTTTCTAATTATGTAGTCATATACTCTAGATTCTAAACCAAACTTTGACTTGTATGAGCAGAGTATTTTCTACAAACATCGTGTTTTGCACATAGACACCCTAAATTTCATGTGAAGTATAGTATCTACCATTATCATGAGATATCCCCTCTTGCATTATGATATTACCATTGATCCAAAATATATTATTTTTTCCATGCAAGCAGTGAAGAGAAATCTCTTCAAAGCATTCATCTTCAGATTCATCAATTCTAGACACTTATCTAGCTAATTATTTTGTACTCTCAAATTGAAGCACCAGAATGGCATGGCAATTAGTACCAATACCACAATCAATATTACCAAAAAGTACTAAAATCTTGTAACTAGGAATATGCAGTGGATATAGACACCATGAATATTCAAAGTTGAAGACTCCAATATGGTATCATAAGTGTCAACTATCTAATATACAATCATGGATTGTATCCTTTGAAATCTAAACGTATTGCATTGCATTTGGGAAAGATTTATAGTAAAAGGATCCCCTTGTGATAGACATACCTTCTGGATTATAGACAATGAACTCTACCTTTCTCATTGTAAGGAATATTTGTGAGATTTGAAGGCTTCTCGTCACCTTGATTTGGTGGAATGGCATGCCTGGAAACCAGGTTATTATCTTCAAAGTAAATAACAAGATAGTAACATAATTAGAATGTTTCTAGAAATACAACCTTCCAATATAAAGTACAATAGACTTAAGTTATCTACCCAATATTTACTTAGTCGAGATCCCTGTTGTAGCCAAATTACCATGACGTGGTATTGTGCACTAAAGCTCTTTTGAAGGTGAATATTGCCAATTCTGGTCAAAACCTGAAGACAACTTCCCCTAAAATATTGATGTGGTAGTGCCAGAATTCATGTTTACATATTTTATGGTAGATCTAAATTAGGTAGCATTGTACCTAAATAGAGACTTATATACATAAACCAATTCAGTTAGGACAGAGACAATTTTGGTATAAGTTATTTTATATCATAGGAAATGAAAAGTGATTTACTAGAAAAGAAAATCCAAAATACAGCTTGTTAAATCTTGGTTCTATCACCAACCAAATGTTTGGGATGAACTAAGAGTAATCTAAAAAAATGGGAAATGGAAAAGAAAGTGAATGGAAAGACAAGTGCTAAAACGTTGAACAGCATGACAATGAAATCTTGGGCTCTAAAATGGATGAAAAAAATACTTGAATACATTCCACTAACTATTTTTGTATGTACAAGTGCTAAAGTAGTATAAGTAATGGGAAATGAACAAGAAAGATAATCAAAATACAAGTTCTCAAATGTTTCTCAATATGACATTGAATGAAATCTTAGGCCTCAAACTAGATAGCAAAAACCTTAAAACATGCTCCACAAGCTGTTGCTCCAAGTACAAGTGCAAACTTCCTACCAAGTAAGAAACTATTGAATTAGACTATGAACACTCATGAAAATATGGAAATGGATCATGATACTGGAAACACTTCAAATATTCATTAAGTGAACTATGAATGAATCATTGTAGCAAAAAACCCATGTTAGTCACTCAAAATGATTTAATTTTAGTGGCCAAAAGGGTTTGAATCTCTTCTTATTTTGTTTCAAATGTTATATTACAATTTCCATGCAATATCATTGGAAGGAATGTTATCTATTTTCTTTCCTTGACAAAATTTGAGGGTTTTCCCACCATTCGAATGACCTACCAAGTTGCCCCCTTTTCCAATTTTGAGCAAAATTTCTAGAAAACTAAAAATTGGTAAAAAAAAAAACATCGCTTTCGAACTCTACCCTTGTCCCTTTTGGATTAGTCCATTGTTATGGATTTTTTTCATTTTCCCCATTAACCCATAGACTAGGAATTTGGTTACCGAATACTTGTTTTATGACCTAATTTGCTACAATCGGCATTAGAAAAGTCACCAAGTTTTGATAAAGGTTTATCTTTGTGTGTAGGTAATAATCTCAATGTTTTTCAGAAGAATTAAATGGAGATTTTGTGAAGCCAAAAATGGGAAAATCCTTTATTATGGATTCTATGTTTAAAGTATTTGTTGTCCAATCAAATTTTCAGACTTATTATGGGGAGAAAACAAAGCTCTCCATAACATTTCTTCATGTTAAAGATGTTATGAAATGAACTATATTTGATGTCCTAAAGGATTAAGGGGACAAGCTATAGAGATACCCTACATTAGTTGTTGCAAATCATAGATCTTATGATGGAAAGAGTTTTTACAGTACCCATCAATATGAACTTGAGTCTTGAATTGGTAGCAACAACAAAATGAAATGGCACAATTTTGCAAGATCCAACAAATGAAGCTAGTCCTATGCCTTT
This sequence comes from Pseudotsuga menziesii, assembly GCA_001517045.1. Classification (NCBI taxonomy): domain Eukaryota; kingdom Viridiplantae; phylum Streptophyta; class Pinopsida; order Pinales; family Pinaceae; genus Pseudotsuga; species Pseudotsuga menziesii. Next base: position 204,049 of record LPNX010026805.1, on the reverse strand, counting down.
CACAGATGGTGATAAACAATAATTTTCTTAAAACATAATTGGGGTAAAACCAAACACAAAATGGAGAGTTGAAGTAGTGATGAGCTCTCTATGCATATAGAAAAATTACTATGATTACTACTTAACAACATCAAGCATATTATTTCTATTAAGGATGCTAGGAAGAAAAGTTCTACAAATTGTGCCATTGGAATACGATTCAATCATTGAGTCGCATCCTACAAGAGATGCATATTGAGCTAAACGTCAAGTTCCAGATCATAGGTTCTCCATGCAAATGCTGGGGTTTTTTTTGGAGGAACTCTATAACACATGATATTACACAGAGGATAGCTACTCGATATTGGAACTCATGGTCTTGTCACAATCCCAAGTTTGGCATAAGAAATTATCACCACATTCCATGAAAAGTTATCTCATTGAGATATTCCATCAAACACATTGCAAGCATCCATCAGAGCTCCACAATGAAGCTAATTCAGTGAATTCGTGTTTCAAATTGCATCTTGAATTGATTCATATTTTTCTCCTATTGCATCATTCCTATCCTATTCTAACACTGAATAATATGGAGGCATTCTTAGGATGGAATAATCCCTGGAATGGATGCGCATATGCACCACACAAGCCCTCAATTCCTCTCAATGCAGGGGTATGCTCCATATGCAAAATCACAATAACATAATAATATAATATTTTCTATAGGCATACCTTCCTTTGAGATTGCATAATCCAAGACATCTGCCACAACCGACCTCTGACTCCAACTCAGATATTTCTTCACCGCAAATCCTCCAGATCGCCACTAACGCGTTGCATAATGATGCAGGCCCTAACTTAGCTAAAGGGGTAAAGGGGAAGGATCGGGAACAACTTACCCACCTGTACACTAACAGGAGGGTTATTAAACCTAACCAACTATGTTGATGGTATACAGTTATGATATGTTGTAGGTATGGAGCAGGGGGATCCAAAGAGTGTTTCTATAGATAGTATAGCATAGGGTAGAATCAGTGGAATGGTCCCCATTTTTCGAGCATGGAAGCTTGCTCTCAGACTATTCATGGAGAAATGCACTTCTCTCCCCCTCTAATCTTCCTTTCGGCGAATTTGGTTCCCCTCCCTCTCATTTTTCGCTTCAATAGCCATCCATCATTTTCATTGACTGGAGAAAAGTTCTAGGTAAACATAAAAGGTTGTCGCAAACGAATCACTCTCTATCAAACTCTCATATAGGAAATTTTTTGTGCAAAACATAGAATTCTATTGTAATGAACTCCATTGCTTGTTTGGTGCCAATTACCAAATAAAAAGATGGAAAATATAAAGGCCGGAAATCCAAATATATAAATGAGTTTGTCCAAAATTATCATATCCTCTTGCTTCATCATTTATCCATAGCAATAGTTGATCATATTTATGAATAGAAACGACATAGCCAAATATATAAATGAGTTTGTTCAAAATTATCATATTCTCTTGGTTCATCATTTATCAATAGCAATAGTGGATCATATTTATGGAAAGAAACGACATAAAAATTAATGATTTTTATCTTATTTTATTTTTTAAGCTATTTTTCGTCAATCCAATATATTAAAGATCATTTTAAAAATGTGTTTCTCTTCTGGAGTTTATATAAATTTAAATAATAGTTTATATATTTTTAGTTTAAAATGTTTATAAATAATATTAATGGATAGATTATTTTAAAAATGTGTTTCTCTTTCTAGAGTTTATATAAATTGAAATAATAGTCTATATATTTTTAGATTAAAATGTTTATAAATAATATTAATGAATAGATTATTTTAAAAATGTGTTTCTCTTTCTAGAGTTTATATAAATTTAAATATTAGTTTATATATTTTTAGATTAAAATGTTTATAAATAATATTAATAACTAATTTAAATTCATGCCTTGGTTTAACGTTCAATTGATGTTTCATTTTGTTGACCAATGAAAAGGTCATTCCAAGTTTCCATTGAAGAAGATGTTCTTGCATCAGCATTTATCTACCCAGGAGGCCAAGGCCAACTACTATAGAAAGTTGGGGCTCAATTGATGATATGGTGGTTCTAAAGTAGTGATATAGAATAACCCCAACCAATACTAGTTTTAAAATGATTTCCTACCCTTCCCTTGTAGAATGCTTACTACCAGAGATACGTGATTACTAATTTAGAATATTAAGGCAGCAGCCTTATATGCCATCATTGTAAAGGAAGTCATGATCAATTTGATTGGCTTCTGTGAATGGTCTTATCTTCTCGGAGAACTAGTGCAGAGAGTGGTATTTTGAAGGTGGTTCTCAACATTGCCAAGATTACTGCTAGTTATGTAGGATGCACCGATTTGTCAAGTGAAATTGAAGTGAAATGATTGCGAGACATCAATTGACTGATACATTTTCAGATATTTTCAAAATGATCCAGAATTTTGAAGTCAGAGATGATCCATCAATTGATATTTGATGGTTTCTCAATTTAGTTGTGTATCTCATCTGACAGTTGCAATTTTATTTTTATTTTTTTATTTTTTTTAACATATGCTTTTGACATTTCTACTTTGTTGTATTTCAGCAGTGGAATATCAGTCTACTCATCATGTTAAATTCCGTGTGCAAGTCCTGGGTGATTATGACATAAGAGTATGGACTTTGCCAAATGAAAAATAGTTGTAATTACTGATTCGGATTTTTAAGGGCCATCGTATTGGTAAAAATAGGTCGCTTGTGGGCCTGACAAATTTGGGCCAATTGTAATCCTCTTGGAGCTAGATAGAAGGCAATTTCCACCTTAAAAAACAAAAACTTGCATCCATCGCTTGGGTTTAAACACTAATATCTGATATAGGGTTTGATTTATCGTGCAGGGTTTCTGATTAAGAAGAAAATATCAGCACATATTGGCAAATCGAAAAAGATTGCCGATAGCCATTACAATCAGCGCAGTGGAAATGAAACTGTATGAAAATTTGTAAACACTCACACAAACCCTTGGATGACAATCGGGTATTAAAACAGGGCACAAGAAGTATATAATTTGATGTGGAAAGTGCAAATAACAACAACAACATGCATCGCATACGTCAAATAAGGACAAACAAATGGGGATGAAAAATAGACTGGTGTACCTTAGCGGGCCATGCCGGAAATCCCTTGACCTTAGCGAGCACAATATCTCCGAGCCTCCATTGTCTGTAGGAAGCAGGAGCTTCCATTTTCTATAGGCAACTATTTTTCCTCCTCATCTTTTAGCAAGTGCCATGTCGTAAAACCCTGATGGCAACAACAAATGTAACCCTTATTATTATTCCTATCTGGCATACCCTGAACTAGAATTATACCCCCCCAGTCCTCCTCATCCACAATTTCCATTACACCATTAATTCCCAGAAGCCACAATAGTGTTAATGCCTCTAACAATTGGTTACCTGTTAAATTGTCGATTAATATTTTACAGTGGCAATATTTTCGTGGCTCCTTGGAAAATGGAGGAATGGGCTCACGATGGAGGATATGTTGGCCATGCCTCCTAGGGATATTCTATGATATGGAAAGGGTCATATAATGTAAATATATTTACTTTATATGAATAAAATATAAATTTTTATTGGTTTTCTCTGATGGGTAGTATTTATTTGGTTTTCACATTATTAAGAGCATCACATTCCACCCTTTTTTATCCTGTTTTACACCTTTTAATAAAATAAACTACAAGGGTAATTTAATAAGAATTTTTTTGTATAGGTTTCATATTAAAAAAGATCATTTATTTATAAATTTTAGATATGTGTGGTTATTATGACAGGTGGCAAACCAGGTTGGCTTAAATAAATGACCATGTGATGTAAAGTTCATAATTACGTTTTGTATGAATTCCTAGTAATGAAACTACCTGGTTTTCTTCTTTGAGATTCCCATGAGACATCAACATTGTTAGAGACACTCTTATGACCAGGTCTAAAATTGTTTTTAAAAACTTCCACACCTTTATTGCAAATACAACAACCTAGTAAATATTGTGGAATCTATACACAAATATCCTAGACCCAATCAAGTCAGATATAGTGCATTTCAATCCCAAAGTTTTTGTGGCTCCTTGGAAAATGGAGGAATGGGCTCACGATTGAATCAGCTGGCCGCAATCGATAGAATAAAGAATGGAACACCGATTGCAAGCAAATATTGTGAAGGAGTTTAACAATTTAGATAGTCCTCTCAATCTCGACCCAACCCATATATATCGACCCAAGCCATTTATATCTCAAGATTTAACATCTCCACCCTCCCATTGATATATAATTTCTTCTTTGGTGTGTTTATGTATAACCAATAGGGATTTTAATCCCCTCCCTCCCGACCACATAGGCTTTCATCTCTTCTTCTTAAAGTTGTATTTTCTTTTATTTTTATGTGGGAAATATTTGGCTTACAAGCAAGAAATGGTCATTTCAAGCTCTGTGCGACCAAGAATAATTATCATTGGTTGGGCCATATTATCAAGTCCAAACATAACGTCTAAGGGTAAGGGGCTCATGGGTCATGTGTGATTCCCTAGACGAACTGAAAGGCCCTATATGCTACATAGATAATATTTAGCTAATGAATCAGATATGTCGGTGGTTTTGAGGTTTGACACACCAAGTATGGCTTTTAGTCCCTTGGCCATGATTTGATGTGAAAAGAGTTATTAGTCCAAAACATTTTTCCTTAGGCCTCATGAACTATGTGTGGGGCCTTAGGCCACCACAAATCACTATAAAGGAAATATTGGCATGTGAGAAAGATATAGTGCCTCTTTTATGAATTTTGGTTCACCATGGATATTTTTTGTAACTTGAGCAATGGCAAGGTCAAAAGACACAGCCTTAGGCCACAACATTTGCATTTGGCTTATAAGCAAAATATGGTCGTAGAAGATTCTACACAGGGTGTAACAGAGAAATAGGAAAATACAACAACGATGGAGAATCCTTTGCATTTGTTCTTAGAAATCACGCTACCTGACATAAAATTATAAAGAAGCCACATGAGTTGATTCAATACCCAATTCTTTCCATCTTCGTTATTTCGATTCAATTCCAAATTCTCTCCATCTTCAATGGTCCTATTAAAGGAAAATGCATTGATTTCTTTAACAGAATGTGGAAGCTAGAAGTTGGGAGGTCATCCAGAGGCTCCATCAGAAAGCATTATCATGACTGGTACTTGAGTAATAGGCGGTTCGAGAGCCACTTGTTATAAAGCCAAAGCTTTGTAGTGTTGTGCACTCGATCCGTTAGTCCCTATAACAAAGCAGGCTCACCCGATTCGTTCTCAGCATCCAGCGATCATATGGATTTGGCCCCTTGTCCTCGTAATTTATGTACCATCGTAGAGTTTGAGGTATGGCTACTCAGATTAGGTCTCCTGGCTAGGTCTTATCCTAGCTATTCCTAATTAGTCCATCTGTGTGAATCCCTCTCATAAAACATAGTTGTAAATGCCAATTTGTAGTAATACAAAATCCAATCACGAGATAGTGATCTAAATTTTGGTGACTTAGCATCAATAGCACCACCATCATAGGTATATATTATATAGTATCTAAGAGAGCAACATCTAAGACAGAGATAGTAGAGGCATCAACAGCGGTAGAGCTCCTAGTTTACTTTGATCCATCCCGAAAAACCGGGCTTTGAACAGCCTAGCCCAAGAATCAAGACACCCACGTTGCCAACTCGGCGCCCTAAGAAGTCCTCATGGGAGGAATAATATTAAATCCTCTCATGACCGAATTAAATCCTCTCATGGCCGAATTGGGGACGGACCAGACGGACCAAATTGATACTCATAACCTCGAATCCATAGATTGATTTAGCATAAGCCCCTTTGGTAAATGGGTAGTTGTACATAGATCTATATTTGAAAAATCCTTCATGTTTTGCTTCACCTCCCTATGAAACTTCATAGGTTTTAATCTATATTTTAATTTGTATAATGTATAAGTAAATAATATGTGTATATATTTAATTACATTAAATCACATAGCATATGAACTATATATATTTATTTATATTAAATCTTTTAACATATGAACTATAGTAACATATTTATATTAATTATATATTATTATTATATTTACATATTTTACCATTATTAAGGTGAAATAAGTTTAAATATCATAAGGGTGTTTATAAAATATTTACCTATTTTATAAATTTGGTTAAGTATTTTATTTACATTTATTACAAGTATAGTATGGATGGACTATGAATGTATGGATTTTAACATAATTCCCTAAAATGAAGCATGTTTTGTTGGGAGAAAGAAAATTGGAACAATTTAAATATTATGTTTCCCTTGTGGTTTGAATTTTGTACTTTGGTGCGGTGTTTTAGAATAATCCCACTTGTTATGCATGCTTTAAATGGTAAACATATCCCATATGCTTTAAATGATGACAATGATGAACTAGATGACAATGACAGTGATGATGTTTTTATTGATGGAAATGATGATGATGATGATCATCGTCGTCATCTTTGTCATTGTCATCATGATTATCAAAATAGTCATCATCATCGGCATAATCATCATCCATGTCATCATCATTGCCATTGTCCTTGACATCATCATCATCATCATTATTGACATTTTCATTAGTTATTCATCATTACCTTTGGCATAAGAAATAGCATCTACCCAAAATATGTGATTAGTGGAAAAGGGTCATGGAGGACACACACAATTTATGCATGACAAATAACAACTTATTTTTTAAGATGATCAACATCATCATTCTCATTGTATTCACCATCATTGTCATTGGCATCATCACCATTCATTTCATTGCCATCATAATCATCGACAATGTCGTCATTGCCATTATCCTCATCATCATCATCATCATCATCATCATAATCGTCATCATCATCATCATTTTCATCGTTCTCCTCATTATCAACAACATTATCATCATCATCATAACCATCCTCAATATCATAATCATTATCCTCATTTTCATCTTCAACATCTGGGTGTAAAACTAGATGCAAAAGTGGATAAAACATGGATGCAACAAAAGTAGACGCAAAAGTGGGCGCATAATGGGGTGCACCAAAAATGGATGCAAAAGGTGATGCAAAAGTGGATGCAAAAAATGATGCAATTATGGAAGCAAAACATGATGAAAAAATTGGTGCAAAAGTGGATACAACCATGGATGTAAAATTGGATACAAAATTGGATGCGAAAGTGGATGCAACAAAAGTAGATGCAAAAGTAGTTATAACTCCCAACGTAAAACCCGATGCAAAAGTGGATGCAAAAATGGATGCATAAAGGGATGCAATAACTGATGTAAAATTGTATGCAAAAAAAGATGCAAACGTGGATGCAAAAGTTGAAGCAAAAGTGGGCGTAAAAGTAAGCACAAAAATGGGTGTGAATTGGGACGCGACAAAAGTGGATGCAAAAGAAGATGCAATAGTAGATGCAAAAAAAGACGTAAACATGGATGCAAAATGGGATGCAAAAAGGGATGAAAACGTGGATGCAAAAGTGGACGAAAAATGGATGCAAAAATGGTTGAAACAAAACGAGATGCAAAACTAGACTCAAAACAGGATGTAAACTTTGATGCAAAACTTGGCGCATAAAGGGATGCAAAAAAAGAAGTAGAGGTGGATGCAAAAGTGGATGAAAACAGGGCATAAAATTTTAGGCAAACATGGGCGTAAAAGGGGGCGCAACAAGAGGAGATGTACAAACTAGGCGCAAAACTAGGTGCAAAACTAGGCTGAAAACCTGTCGCAAAACCTGATGCAAAACCTGGCGCATAACCAGGTGAAAAACCCGATGCAAATTACACCGCAATTTGCGCCAGATTTAGAAAAAGGACGCAAAAAAGGCCTAAAATAGCACCAACCCGTGAAATTGCGCCATTTTGTCCAAAAAATGAAGAAAAATACACTGAAAGATGGTCTAGACGCAAAAAAAGGATGCAAAAAGAGACGCTAAATCCAGTTATTGTTGTAGTGAGATTTCTGCAATGTCGAGTGGGATAAACACTAGAACTTCGGCCTGTTCCGGTCAACCAATGCGACAACGGGAAAAAAATTAATCGGATAACGGAAACACTAAGGTGAAAGAACACCCGGTTCATCGGATAAGTCATGCACTAAGGAGTTGAAACTTCGGCAAACAAGGTCCTAGAGGTAAAGAAAATTAACTCTGATGCATCGATGAAGGTTTCTGGAGACTTCCAATAGACCACTCGGCAAGCTAGATGACTCTACTTCCGCAACGTCGGAAGGCTAGTCCACTACGCTTCTGATATCGAGCCGATAGTTGACTAATCATCCGATACATATAAGCAAAAAAACCAAGTTTTTTAAGAGAATTTTCTGAACTCGGGGCAAACTTTGGCAGTAATAAAATACTCCTAGGCCAGTTTGAAGAAAAACAAATAAAAAGGGGGGCCCTAAAATTGAAAAAAAATTCGGTAAATAGTTGCAGCTGCAACAATTGGCGACTACCTGGTGAACACAGATCTCTGAACAATTTACTATTTGATCAACAGACTATTTTGATAATACCAATTTGCTAAATTTATTCAAGATATACGGATTTCCCAAAATGTAAGATGTATGCACTTTAATCATTGATTATAGTCCAAGTTAAGGAAAAAATGGGAACCCAGATTTCAAAGTATGGAAAACTCTTTCGAGGCCAAGAGTATGAGTTTTGTTTTACCTCTGTCTTTGGGTAGTTTCCAACTCCAACACCACAGGACCGTAACATATGCTAAACAGATATATTCGTTTATTCCTCATTCCCATGCCATTTTGCACTTTTTGTGCTTTTGGACTTTTGTCCCCTTTTGAGTCCTCCTATTTGCCTTATTTCTTAATTTTAATTCAGGATCCTCTATCCACAGTGTCCTTTTGTGTGAGAGATATTTTAATTTCAACTCACGGATGGAGAAGAACTTTGGCAATCTCATTCATACTGATGTGGTTCAGTACGTGTTTTGATACATATTTCTTTTTAGGAGATTTTGACTCTCATTAACCTTTTGGCTTTCAATTCATGGCATGGGATTATTTAAATATAATACACTGTTTACCTTGCTTCCTTTCCATGGGTCTTTTGTTGTTACCCCATAGGACAGCTTTTAATGTGAGATGAATGGAGCCTCAAAATAGTACTCTGTACTTTTCTATCCTGAGTTATTTCACAAGGATTAAGCAGGACTTCAATGTGTTCATAACCATTTAGAAAATATGCTAATCTTGAAGAATTTTTTTTCAAACATTATATGAATCAATAGTAGGCAGTCTTGTAGTCAGAGATTTCAGTTAATCCATAATTCTGATGAACTCCATACAACCAAAAGTCGTGTTGTTTTATTGACCATAAGCAAAACAAAAATTTACAATCAATCAAACTCTAAGCAAATAAAGCAAACAACTAAAATACTCTAAAGTAAACAATAAACCAAATGTTTATTTATGTACAAGAAAACAAAATCAAAATGATCAAGAAAAATAAGGCTTGAGAACTAAACCATTTACTGGTAAGTTCTCTTACCACCCCTGTAAGTTCTGCAACTTGTAAGTCGAGGGGCCTAGCTTTGTTGCAATTTGAAAAGGGCCTACCCATAACTGCTGAAACTTAGTGTGCTTTCCCTTCTCATCGTGCTAGTGATCCCACTTAAGAACTAGATCTCCTACTTCGAACTCTTTGTTCCCAACTTTGTGCTTGTCAAACCAACGCTTCACTATTTCTTGTTGATGCTTAAACCTTTCCCGAGATTTGAACCTAGACTCTTCTAACTTCAACAGATTATAGATTCGGATTTGTAGAATTTCATTATCAATACCCCTAGACTCTTGGGCTATTATGGAACATGGTAATAGAATATTTGGAGGGAGGACAACTTCCTTTCCATAAACGAGAGTGTATGGCGACACACCTAAGGAATTCTTGGGTGTGACTCTATTAGCCCAAAGAGCATTAGGTAAAGCTAAATGTCAACTCCTTTGATTTCTATCACTGTTTTCTTTAGAATTCTAATCAGATTTTTGTTTGTCGATTCTGCCAAACCATTTTCTTGTGGGTAATAATTTGCAGAATAATGCAACTTAATTCCTCTTTCATTAGCAAATGCAGTTAATCTATTAGAAGAAAAATAAGAAGCATTATAAAAAACTAGGGAAATTGGAACCCCAAACCTGGTCATAATATGGTTCTGCAAGAAATCCATAACTACATCTTCATTTACTTTCTGTAGTGGTATGGTTTCTACCCATTTGGTGAACTAATCAGTTCTTGTCAGAATATACTTGTGCTACAAGGAGGAATTTGGGTTTATTTCTCCGATAATGTCGATTCCCCATTGTTCAAACGGTTCTGAGATAACTACTAGTTTCAATGGTCTTGCTTCTTTAGCCTGTCTTCCAACACATCTCTGACAAGCATCACATTTTCTAACATGAGCATGAGAATCCTTAAACAATGTAGGCCAGTAATATCCAACTCTAAGAATCTTATGTGCTGTTGTGTCTCCAGAAAAGTGACCTCCAGTAGGTCCATCATGCAATTCTGCTACGACCTTCTTTGCATCTTCTTATTCCAAGCACCTGAGAAAGACTCCATCGCAGTTATTTCTGAACAATACTCCATCAATGATCTAATATAAAGCTGATTTCAGATGTAATGCTCTTCTTTTCTTGGGACTCCAATGCTCCGACAAATACCCCTCTTGGAGATAATGGACTAGGTCCCGATACCAGGAGTCTGGAGTTGTAAACAGAGGACATACATCCACCATATGTAGTTCAACTTCATTATCCCAGCTGCTATCTTCATTGTTTTGACCTTCGATTATTAGTTTACAAAGTCTTTGTCCTTTAACTATGGCTGTTGGTTTGAACTCAAGATCATATTCTTGTAAAGCAGTCACCCAATTGCCTCTTCTTTCCCCTAATTCCTTTTGTACAAAAAGAGATCGTACGGCTGGGTGTGGAACTATTACTTTGGTGTGATTCTTAAGTATATATGGCATGAATTGTTTTACCGCTTTAAAAACTGCATAAGCTTGTTTGTCAACTGCGGGATAGTTCAATTCAGCCCCTTGTAGACCAGTGCTCATAAATGATATGGGGTACTCATCTCCCCCATCTTCTTTCTGTGTAAGCACAGCTGCTAATGAATCATCAAAGGCAAAAGTGTACAGAATAAAATCCTTTTAAAAATTTAGACTTTTGACTGATGGTGCATGAGCAACAGATGTTTTTATCTTACTGAATCCATTCTTCTCCAAATCATTCCATTTAAACTGCACACTCTGTTTAACCATTTGCTGCAAAGGTTTGAAGATTTGAGCAAAGTCTGGTACAAATCTTCGCGCAAAGTTGATTGTCCCCATAAAATATTGCATACCCTTTTTATTATGGGGTAAAGGGATTTGTTCTATGGCTCTAATCCTCTCTGGGTCTATGGAGATCCCTTTCTTAGAAATGACATGACCCGATAGCTTTCCTTCTATGACTGCAAACACACATTTCTTGGGATTTAGTGAAATACCATATTTCTGGCAACGCTCGAAAATCTGTTTCAAATGAGATGCATGCTCTTCTCTCTTTTTCGAAAATATTGTAACATCATCTAGATAAACCACAACACTACGTCCAATCAGACAGTGGAAAGCTATATCCATAACCCTCTGGAACGTAGCTCCAACATTGATAAGTCCAAAGGGCATCCTCCTATATGCAAAAGTTCCCCACTTGGTTATGAAAGTCATCTTAAGCTTGTCTTCTTCTGCTACTAATACTTGATTATAACCAGAGAATCCATCGAATAACGAAAACAATTCAAAGCCTGAAACCATCTGTAGTATTTGCTCCATGGGTGGGACAGGATAATTATCTTTATCTGATGCACGATTAAGATTTCTGAAATCTACACAAACTCTGATCTCTCCAAAAAAAATTCGTACTGGTACCAAGTTAGAAACCCATTCTAAATGTCTGACTTTGGATATGATTTTAGCATCTAGCAGTTTTTTCACTTCGCTTTGAATTAGTGGTTCAAGCTTTTGGATGCATCTTTCTCAAAGGTTGTTGGTAAGGCTTGATTCCAATTTTGATTGGGATAACATGTTGTATGATCTTTGTGTCATAAGTTTTGAGATCTTCATAGGTCCAAGCAAACACATCCCTGTACTACTTGAATAAACTAATGAACTTACTATTTTTGCCGGGAGAACAACACTTCCCCAAATTTACATATTTGGGTTCAGCTTCAGTCCCTAAATTTATCAGCTCGAATTGTAAAGATGAGCTATGAGTCTTGGCATTCGCTAGCTTTTTGAACTTGTTATCTAAATCAAACATTTGTTCCAAGGTCCTAACTCCTTTTGGAATAAAGTTCCCGAACTTTAATTCTGCTTGATGTTCTTCATCATCTATTATTGCTCCTTTGAAAGTATCATCATTCATCAAACACTCCAAGATTTGCTTATCATTGTCAAAAACCCTTAGATTTGTGATGTTATCTGGAACAGAAGGTCTAAAAAGTAATTCAATAGAGCATCTATTATTCGAAGGTACCAATCTTGCAACTGAGGTAGCTAATAAATCAGATGCTGCATTTTTTAATCTAGGAATTGACACAATATTGAATGCATGAAAATTTATCAGCAAATCCCAAACTTCATTTTGGTAAGATTTCAAATGTGGTGAAATGCAATGTATTTTGTTCCGAATTTGCTTAACAACGATTTCAGAATCTCCATATACTTTCATATTTTTTACTTTCAATTCTATTGCTTTTTTAAGTCCCTGAACTAGCGCTTCGTATTCGGCTGTGTTATTTGTGCATTCGAATTCTAACCTATATGAAAGAAAATGTTTATTTTTTTCTGGATCAATCAGGACACAGCCAGCCCCTGATCCTTCCAATGTTTTAGAACCATCGAAATAAAGAATCCAAAAACTTTCTACTCCTATTGAATATGAATTGCGAACTACATCTGAAACTAAATCTACTATGTTATAGTCAATCTCATCAGCCCATGAAAATCGAAGGAGACCGGGCTGGATATCAAGTATACTACTGGCTTTTTCAGCTTGGTAATTTCCTGGTTCCAGGTTAATGAAATAGTTTCCCAACACAGAGTTTACTGGTTCATGTTTTTCTTCTAACTGAGTCACATTATATTTCATTTGAGGCTCTCTTAACACTTTTGTCTGATTTTGACATCCTTTAAAAGGAAACCACAAATGTGACCAATCTGATGCAAAATATCCTGCTAACCTTGCTGACCAGTCTCGGCTCAAAACCAAACCATAAGCATCTAGTATGTATGCTACTACAATGTCGATGTACTGACATACCCTCTCATCTGCGGATAAATGAATCAGAACATCCTCCATTTCTCCTATTACTTTTACTATTGTTCTGTCTAATTGAAGAACTTGTCCAGTGGTTGGTTTAGGTTGACCATTGATTTTCTTGCAAACTGAAAGTGGCATAACATTGACTGATGCTCCTGAGTCCACTAAAAAGTTATGCACATTATAGTTGAAAATTTCAAAGGTTAGGAGAAATGCTAGAGTTTTATACCTAGATTTTCCTCCTAAACTTGCCTCACCAATCTCTTCCTCATGTTGGTTGTCACTGGGAGGGTCCTCGTCTGGTGTCTCAAGTGCTTTTAAAAGCTTCTCCTTTTGTTGAGGTAAATTGCACATTTCAAACAATGAGATATTTGCTTTAGCCTTTTTAATGTCTTCCACAACATCATATCCCATATCATGTTCTTTGAGACTCTTCTTGGCACTTTCTATTTTATTTTTAGAAGGCTTTACAGGTGTGTTGAATTTCTTAGGATCTTGACTTGAAATGACAAACTCAAGAATGTTAACAGTTGAAGTGTTGCTTTTTATCTTTTTCATTTTTTCCTGAAGTTTCTTAATATTTGGAAGTATTGAGTTATCTTCTTTTAATGAATTTTGACTTCTGGTTGTTACATTTGTCTCTGATGTTTCTTCTTGCATCGGAAAGTCTTCATCTTCCATATTAAACATAGAAACACAGTCCCATAAAAATAAGGTATCTTCCTCTTGTGCTTCTGTAGGTTCATGATCTTTTTCTTTCTCCTCACTAGTTTCTGTCAATTTGGATTCCAATAATTGATTCATTACTAATGTCATAGAATTAATCCATTGTGGGCAATTCTTCTCAAAATGAGGTTGTTGATGAAAGGTACAAAAATTGTCCATGCCTACATCGGTTAAATTCATTGCTGAAGGAATGTGTGGAGGAGGTTTAGGTTGACTGTTGTCTTCCCTTTTTTTATAATAAGGCTTATATGGTTTATGAGCCTCCTTTTCCTTTTCTAAATCTATCACCATGTTTGATAATTTCTGCATCATCTTCACCATCCCTTCAAAATCATGTGATCACTCATCCTTAGTCTTAGTCAGCAATAAAGGTTTCTTGTTTCCAAAATCTTCTCTTCTGACTGTACAAGGTAATGTTCTATACTCTCCATCTCTGCCTCTACCTTCTCAGCTTCTTCATAGGTTTCTACTAATGTGGATCTATCCGATCTCTTGGCAAACATGGCTAGATCAGGCTCGAGAGATGAGGTATAATATTCAATTAGGGCATGTTCAGATGGTTTGTCAGCTGCACTGAAATTGTTTAGGTAAGCAGCAAACCTTTGAGTGAAGTTATGCACTTTTTCCTTCTTTTCCTTCTTTAGAGCAATTAACCCTTTCAAAAAGTTGCATGAGTTTTCTGGACTGCGTATTTGCTTCTAAACAGTCTCTCAAAAGTATTCCAATTTGTAATTGAATTTGCAAGTAGGTAAAAATACCATGAGGCTGGTTTTCCTTTAAGGGTGTGAGGAAACAATCTACAGACCACATATTCATGCTCTCCAGCTCGTAGTCCCTCTAAAGCCAAGTAAAAACTCTGCAAATGATCATCTACAAGAATCCCTTCGGTTGAGTCAAATTTTGGTAAAATTTTGTCAAAACTCAAAGGCATATCATGCAAGGGAGGTGTTAGATTTAAAGGAGACCTAGCCCTCCAAGCAGGTTGTGGAGGTGGTTGATTTTCATTTACATTGGCCATGATTCTGAGAGGAGTATGAGGTTGGGACTGAACAGGGTTCTGGAACGCTAAACAGTGAGAGGAGTCTAGTTCCAATTGATCCAAAGGTTGGTCTACTTCCTGTAAGGCTGCTTCTACCGATTCTTTAAGATATTCTACCGACACTGAGTCTTCCAATTGAGGGCGATCTTTTTTCTGATACTCTCTTCTAGGTGGGACAGAGATAATAGGTAATTCTCCAATATTTTTTGCATATGCCCTGGTAATTCTCCTTAAATCATCAACCACTTCATTATCAACGGGATAAAGATACTCTGTTTCTTTTTCTTTAGGAGCGGGTTTGTGAAGAAAACTGTTTTCAGAACTGTCACTGGTGGAGTAATTTCGAGAAAGCGGGATTCCTCGGCTAGCCATGCACTGGTGGCCCTCCTTCTAGCGCCAAAACTGTTGGGGCCTAGAAAATGGCAGGTAACAACAGTAGGGATTCTCCCCAATTAATGTTCCCAATTAGCTCGTTATTGTTTGGTATGGGGAATCTGTCCGATTTACGGTCGGGCTACCATAGGTCAAGTAACGATTAAAGTGTTTTACCAGTTATGGCCTGGTCCACCGTGTATATTTTTTTTAGTTTTTTAATATTGAAGTATGATGTGCAAATGCCTAACTAAATGCAAACGATAGAGATAACGAGGAGGGTCACAACGTGATGCGCAGTTTCTTACCTCTCATCTTACCTCTCTTGCTTCTAAATCACAAAACAAAGAGAAACTAACTAAGACTCACTAACATATCCCTAGGGAGAAAAACTATAACTAATTGTGAGTAATGTATTGTATTACATGCATAAAGAAAATCACAGATAGTTGTTAACATTCCTGAACACGTGAATATCAATAGAAATATGAACATCAAGCCAGCTTCTTGTTAATTAAAACATTCATTACTCAATCACGAATGTGGAAATTTCACAAAAATAAACAGGAGCACATTCATAACATGAAAGAATTCAATATGTTCTATAATGATCTCACGGTTCATGGAAACAAGCTGAAAAAGAAATAGTTCACATCCAACCAGCCCATGGCAAACATTTGAAACTCCATAAAACTTTCTCCAGCCGAAAACATATAACTCTTTATTATAAGATGAATTAGTTCTTCTTACAATAAACTTCCTCAAGATAGTCTAAAAAAAGGTCCCTTTACTATCTAAACCTCTCCTATACTTACACAAAAAGCAAAAAAACTCTTGGGTTGTCCCTCATTGCCTCTTGAGATTCCCCAACCTTTCCTTTACAAAAATTTGTCATGTAGCCCAGCTTGCTCATTTGTGAACTTTTTCCATGCATTAGCATATGCTGCTATGCTTTCAAACCCAGAAGGCTCAAGGAATTGAATGGTAATCTCATACTTGGCAGTTTGGGTCTTCACACCCTCTATTCTAGCAGGAATCAGGCGCATCTGGTCCTCCAATAAGTGTATGCTCACGGCTACATGTGCTACTTCATTTTTTAATATCCATTCATCCAAATCCTTGACCTACTGGATTGCTTGTTCATCCTCATTGTATATGTCATGTAAATGCTTTAAAAATAGTTCATGTTCAGGTAGCACTTCCAATCTCTTCTCAGCAAAAGTCTGACACCAATTATAGGTGAAGAGCACTCTCCTACATAATTCGGCACAAGCAATCTTTGTCTTCTTCACTCTTTTTTTTTAATTCTTCTGCGATATTACTGGCGAATTCAATTAACTCATATTCTTGCTTCAATGTTTGCTGATATTTGATGGATATGTCTGCGGGAGATTATTTATTGGTTTCTACCCAAACCATTCTTCCCTTTAGAATTTCCAATATATCCTAATTCCTATCTAGAAAATATGAAGTGGTACTTACAATCTCTTCCAGCCTGGTGTCTATCTGCTGAAGTTTACATCTTTTATCTTCTATCTGTAGTTGTATCTGATGGATATTTTTCCTAAGCATCAGAGCATGCTCCTTTAAGGGTCAGATGTCAGATTTCGGCTCCATAGCACTCTTTAGTGATGATGTCAATGAATTCTTATGTTATTCTAAAGCTGCTATCTCCGTCTGATATTGCTTCTCCTTATCTTCTGTAGTAGCCTTCTCTATTCCCAGCTCAGCAACTTTGCTTTCCAACTTATTCTTTTCCTCATTTAATTTTCCAAACGATAGCTGAAGATGATCTTTCTCAATCTTTAAACTCTGATACTCCATCTGTAACTTTTTCAACTCCGCCAAGGTAGCTTGAGAATTCTTCTCTATATTTTCTGCAGATATTGCTAGAGCATCCTTATCTACTTGCAAAGTCTGGCATTCCGTCTTCGAAACCTTGATTTCACCTATCATGTCCTCATATTTTCTTTTTAGATTCTGGCTTTCATCCCTTTCTTTCTTCAAGGTTTCCTTCAGTTGAGCTACATTCTTCTGTGACTGCTCTAGATCAGTCATGATCCTGTCCACATTGTCTTCATTTGCTAAGGTTAAAGCTACCCCAACCCTTGCCATTAACCGTGGATCCTTATGAGTACCATGTACTACTGTCTTGTCTATCACCATCTTCCCTGGCTTTCCTCCAGTATCTATTTTTTTCTCGATTCTCTTAACAATTCTCTTCTTTTCTTTGTCATAGAATATAGTATTAAAATCAATTATTTCCTCCCCTTCGGTAGGCATGAAAGGGATCAAATCAAATTCAGAAGTTCAACCTTCTCCTAACATACTGCCAGAAGGAACAACAGGCTCCAAGGGATCAAGATCAGATTGTCCTTGTTCTTGATCTGTAGGATCTTGTCCTTCTTGTACATCAGCTTGCTCTGTGGGCTGCTTTTCCTTTTGGGGTTCTGTTAACCTGAAGCCCTCACTTTCTGCCTATTTCTTCTTTATCTCAACTTCCTCTTTTCTCTTCTTTTCTTCTTCTTCCTTCTTAGATGCTTCTGCAGTGACTCATTTCTTTTCTTCTTCTTCAATCCTCAACCAATTCTCTGCTTCTTGCACCAATCTGCTAGCATCCTCCTCTCTTTTCTTGGCCTCCTCCTCTTCTAGCTTCTTAGCTTTCTTTGCAGTCTTCTCTTTTCCACCCACAGTTGTTATCTTTTGCTTGAACCTTTTCCTGAGGGCAGTCATGTTCTTAGCATTGCGGAATGTCTCCTCATCTTTGTCCCAAAAGTCAGTGTACTCAAAATGAACTCCAACTTCTTTGTAGTAATTAGCTACTTTGTTCTGGGAATCATTTCTATGAAAGTTCATTTCTCCAAAGTGAAAATATTCTAATTCTTTAACAAACTCTGCCGCGTTTTTTACCTTTGCAAATTTATAACTTCCAACGAAGAAAGGTACTGCAGTATACACTACCTTTTTATGTTCAACCAAAAAATTTCCTACTCCATCAATGTACAACTATCTGACAACCTCCTTATGGAGTACATGCTCTGTAGCATATTTTGGGAGCAGAGAAGGAGATCTCGAACCACCATACATCCTCACATACAATCCATCCTCTGTCAGATAATAACTCCTGAATTCTTGTATGACCTTAAATGCTTCCTCGGACATGCAATTACATTCTGCTAGAAAAATTAGAGTATATAGGAGCATAATGAAATGCTCACAAATATCCCTATAGTAATTGTAATACTTATGAGCCCAAAACAATTTATAAGATGTGTATACTGGGGTTCTATCCTTCTCCCAATTGCACTTTAAGGCGGGGAAAGCCTGAGTGTACAATATGCAATCAATTAGAATAGAACTCATGTAGAATTCAGATTTCTTTTGGGATACTCCTCCCAAGGCTGCACTTATACATGCTGAAAGACTGCTTGACACTATACTGGCCCAGTTGAAAATAGTTCCTTGTGTAGCAACAAAAAATATGACCGATATCAAACCAATCTTGAGACTTTTTCCATTTGCTCTACCAAAAATCATGTTTAGCATCAAAGCAATAAATCTGTAAGGAGAAAGGAGAGTTGAGGTATCATATTCTCCTGAAGGTCTGGTTCTGAAGTTCTTTCCTGGGATCATCATCTTCTTTACCGTTTCCACCAGGTTCAGACCTACATCCTTTAACAAACTTTCTGTTAGATAGGCCTGTGGTGTGGGTAGATGGTATGCCATAGACACATAGGCAGGGTTGTATGCAACATAGCCTTGCTTTGCAGTATTTGCTAAGATCATTCTTGTTACATATGCCCTAGGCAGAATCCAACCTATTACTTCTGAGCACGAAAACAATTCAGGCCTAGTAGCCACTTTCATCAAAGTTGACCTTTCAATGTTAGCATAAATTGTCATTTCTTCAAACCCAGCATCAGGGACATTTTGGCTTGAGATCATTCTGAAAATTTATCCCTATTTGTAATCTGGCTCTACTCCAGTGGTGGCTTTAGTGTCCTCATAGATGATTTCTAACCTGGTTATTACTTCTACCTCGGGCTCCTCTTCAACCAGCTAGGATTTATTCTTCTGTCTCTTTGGCATGTTGTTATAATGGCAATCGACCTCTAACAGTCATGCAACATGTTTTAGTCTAACTAACTCTAGCAATTGATATAGTAATAAACAAGAAAATATACAGATCTATTCACCTCTTCGACATGCATGCTGGTAAATTAGGTTAAAGACAGTCTTTCAAATGAGTGATTTAAAATAGAATGTTGCCTCCTAAACCTGCCCAAGCTTCACTCTCTCAGAACCCCTAATCGACTGAAAGTCCTCCGTAGTCCCAATGGAAAATATGGTTGTAGGGAAGACGACTTCCTAACCTCAGGCCGCCCATAAAATGATCGAGAAAAGGGTGGTGCAGACGGAGAAACGCCTGTCTGCACCATACCCTAAAACCGCGCGCCCAAGATGCAGGCTTACTCATAACGCTTAACAGCAGACAAACTCAACCTTCCCACCAAATGAAAACTCAAGCAACGGGCTATGCCCTTAATGAGGTAAAATATTCACAAGAAAAACCGTAAGAAGGAAAAACCCCTAACCTCTATGTGGAAAACCTAACCTCCATCCACTAAACGGTTCAACAGTAAAAAACACCACCCAAAAGACAAAATCACAGGTAACCTACCTGGAAATGGCGACGTGGACGACCCGGACGGGCAAAGCTTTCCACAGGTGCAGAGGAGGACAAAACAGGTCTTGACAGTTGTGTGCACACCTTCTCTGGATGGTTTCGACAGTGCAAACTTGACAAATCACAAGGCATGATATAACACATATATATAACCTTTGACCAGGCAGGAAAACATCGGCAGGCAAACATTAAAACCATCAGAAAAATAGTGTGGAGGATATCCGCAATAGTGGGCATGAAAAGAACTATGGACCTGGCATTACATAGAAAACAACCTCAGATGTTGAAGCCACTATTTACTATTCTTGGAACCAATTGTTGATATCCCTCCGCAACATCAGTGTTAGACTGCTCTACTACCCCGATGATTGCTTTGGGAAACGAGTATCAACTACCGGAAAAATTAAGCTCTTTGGAATCGACAAAGAAAAAGGTAAAGCTTTTGGATCGTTTCAGGACTAGCTTTCCGCAATGTCGGGCGGGATAAACACTACAAATCCGGCCTTTTCCGGTCAACCAACGCAAGAGCAGGAAAAAATTTAATCGGATAATGGAAACACTAAGGTGAAAGAACACCCAGTTCATCGGGTATGTCATGCACTAAGGAGCTGGTACTTCGGCAAACAAGGTCTGAAAGGTAAAGCAAATTAACTCCGATGCATCGGTGAAGGTTTTTAGAGGCTTCCGATAGACCACTCGGCAAGCTAGATGAATCTACTTCCACTACGTCGGAAGGCTAGTCCACTATGCTTCCGATATCAGAAGGATAGTTGACTAATCATCCAATACAAATAAGCAAATAAACCAAGTTTTTTAAGAGAATTTTTTGAACTCAGGGCAAACTTTGGCAGTAATAAAATACTCCTAGGCTAGTTTGAAGAAAAACAAATAAAAAGGGGGGCCCTAAAATTGAAAAGTTTTGGGGAAATAGTTGCAGCTGCAATAGGAGTGAGCATTCCAAACACAAGGAAAGTGTCTCGTCCCCTCCCATCAAATCAACCACAAAGGGAACATGAGCGATGTGTGGGGTACTAAATTTTGCTCCTAATTCTATATTACGAATTGATCAACATCTAAATGTGAGTACAAATGCATGATAAACACACACACACACACACACAACAAAATTATACTCTATTAATGCACACACAACATGCAATTACCAACATGTTTCATCACAGTCATAACATCAAAATAATGCACATAAATAAACTAATTTTCAGGCTATTATCATGCATTCAAGTTAACAATTCCTCAGGACCAAATTATTCAATCCGACATAAACAATCAGTAATTCATAACATGGAATTTTTTATGAAGCCTAAACAACAATAAACACTTATCTTTGATTGAATTTGTACAAGCAACTAGTTATAGAAGAGAAAAATTCCAACCAACCGTAGGCCTTTGTCCATCCTATATTCTTTCAGTCGAGAGACCACCCCCAAGTTGGTCTATGTATCTACTAAAGAGGAACTGCTCAGGCTCACTCATGGCCATAGGCACAAGCACTCATGCTAAGCTAGCACACAGCTGGGTTTTTCAAGCATGTAGGGAGGCAGGGAAGGATATATATAAGCCAATGAGATCAACCACAGAGCTACATACATCTCAATTTGGCTTCTGACAACCTAGACACCCACAATACCTACAACACCCAACACAAGGAAGGTCCCCTTCTTTTCT
Organism: Pseudotsuga menziesii; assembly: GCA_001517045.1. NCBI lineage: Eukaryota > Viridiplantae > Streptophyta > Pinopsida > Pinales > Pinaceae > Pseudotsuga > Pseudotsuga menziesii. The sequence continues at coordinate 182,149 of LPNX010026805.1, read as the reverse complement.
ACACAGTCCCCCAGGCGCCCCTTCCCTCCAATACTCTTCAAGATGGGCATAGAAAGGTCTAAGCTACTAAGTCCTCAAATATTCTTTCCTTCACTGGGTTTATTAAACAAATCCAACCTCTGATATCAATCCCAATTCAATCCACTCTTGGATTTTTCCAAATTCTTGCCACATGAATATCAAACATGGAA
>LPNX010026805.1:142595-181648 GCA_001517045.1 Pseudotsuga menziesii | reverse complement strand
CACTGGTTTTTACCTCTCACACGAATTTCTAGGTTATTTTGGCACTACAAAACGTGGCTTCTTTCCAAGTTGTGATTTCTGCAAATTTTATTGTTGGAAATGCATAGCAAGTTGGGAATTGATGTTTGGTTTGTTCCACAATGGATTGGTTTGATGGAAAACGAATTTCCATGAGGAAGAATGACTTATGGGTCAAGTAAACCATGCACATGCCCAACCTTACGAATTTATTTGTTTTCCCATTCTCCATTAATGCATGAGTTGATTTCTTAGCTACTATCTTATAACAAAATTAAACGTCAGCATAGTTAGTCAAGATGGGTTCTCAAGATGACATTTGGAAACATAGGGTTCAATCCCCCAACCCATCACCTCTCCCTAGTAGATACACATGGCCCCCTCATTTTAGTTGCTTCCATAGCCATCTCTTGGCATTCTAATTGCATTCAAAATATTTGCATGCTTTTACAATTTTCCATAGCTAACAAAATATAAAATATGTGCCTTTTTAATTGGAAAGGATTCACTAGTGAGGCTTTGGCTTTATGCTACACGCTAGGAATCACACATTGCATATACACAATATTCACGTATAAATCCAATACATTATAAGGGTCAAAATGAGGTATTACATTCCCCTCCCCCTTAGAACAACATTGTCCTCAGTTTTCTCAAAATTTGAACAAAAATGGGTATGCCTCTTTCATGGCATCCTCCAATTCCCGTGTAGCCTCATCGAGACCAAGGTGTTTCCATTGCACCTTTACCCTTCTGATGGATCGGTTCCGGAGAAATGTTACCTTCTTGTCGAGGATGCGCATAGATTCCACTTGGAACTCTCCCTCGAGTTCCACCTGTATCAGATTCCAATCAATTATGTGATTAGGTTCATGCACATACCTCTTAAGCAAAGAAACATGAAAAACATTATGAGCTCTCAAGTTAGCAAGTAATGCGATCCTATATGCAATTGGTTTGGTCCTATCAAGGACTTTGAATGGCCCACAATATCTTGGTGTCAACTTGGTACAACTTCCCAACTTTAGGGAACTTTTCCTTGGCTTTACTCTTAAAAAAACATGATCCTCAACTTTAAATTCCTTGTGCACTCTTTTCAAATCTACAAAACTCTTCTACCTGTCCTATTATGCCTTTAAATTTTTCCTGATCTTAACAATTTCTTGTTCCATTTCCTTGAGCATTTTTTGCCCAAGCACTACCCTGTTCACTGGACTATCCCAATTCACTGGAGTTCGGCATCCTTTTCCATACAATGCTTCAAATGGAGTCCACCACAACCATAATTGAATCATGCTTCCTCATTGTCATTGGAAAACCTATTATAAAGTCCATAGAAATTATTTCCCACTTCCATTTCGGAATGGGCAAAGGCTGCAATAGTCTTGATAAGTGTTGATGCTCTGCCTTGACTTGTTGGCACTTTTGACACTGAGCAATGTATCTTGCTATGTCCTTCTTCATTCCATGCCAAAAGTATTTTTTTTGTTGTTGTTATTGTCTTTTGATATCCTAGATTTCCAGAGTATGGCATTTGATGGATTTCACCCATCACTAACTTCTTTAAATATGCATAATTTGGAATGTACAGTCTACCTTTATACACAAGAAGATCACATTCTCTGAGTTGGTATCCTTCACACTTTTCATTTGCCTTTCCCTGCAGGAATTTTTCTTTAACTTGAAGGTAACTTTCATCATTGGTTTGCACTTTAATAACTCTTGTTCTCAAATCTTATTTTCATATACTTAATGCTAGTACATGAAATTTTATGCTAAGGGCGTCTGCAACCTTATTCTCTTTATGTTTTACATGCTTAATTTCAAAATCAAATTCACATAGGAATTCTAGCCATCTAGCTAGCCTAGCATTCAAGCTTGGTTGGTCAAACAAATACTTTAAGTTCATGTGGTCTATTCTAAGCTCAAATATTCTCCCCAACAAGTAATGTCTCCACATCTTGAAATCATCTACTATGGCTGCTAATTCTGAATCATGAGTTGCATACTTTTTTCGTGTTATTTTAATTTTCTTGACTCATAGCAAATCACAAATCCTTCTTGCATAAGCACTCCACCTAATGATTCAATGCAAACATCTATGCACACTACAAAATCCTTCTTTGGATTTGCAATCTTCAAAATGGGAGTGCTTGTAAGTAACTTCTTCAACTATTGAAAGCTTTCTTCACATTTTTCAGGCCATGCAAACTTTGCATTCTTCATTTGCAACGATGTAATTGGATGAGAAATCTTGGAGAATCCTTCGGTGGACCTTCTATAGTAGCCTGCAAGACCCATAAAATACTAACATCGGCAACATTCTTTGGAGTAGGCAAATCCATTATGGCTTCAATCTTTTATGGATCCAATGCAATTCCTTCTTCTAAGATAACATGACCCAAATATTGTACCTTTCTTTGATAAAATCCATACTTGCTTAGATTTGCATACAATTGGCGCCCTATAAGAACTTGAAACACCATTATTAGATGTTCCTCGCGCTCTTCCACATTCCTTGAATAAACAAGAATGTCATCTAAGAACACCAACACAAACGTATCCAAATACTTGCAGAAAACACTATTCATGAGGCACATGAATGTGGTGGACACATTGGTAAGACCAAATGGCACCACCGTGAACTCATAGTGGTCATATCTTGTCTGGGAAGTTGTCTTGTGAATGTCTTCTTCCTTTATCCTCACTTTAGGATAACAAAACCTCAAGTCAATTTTTGAAAACGCTTTTACTTCCTTCATTTGATCAAACGAATCATCAATTTTGGGCAACGAGTATTTATTATTGACTGCCGCTTTATTTAGCTAATTGTAATCAATACACAACCTTAAAGTTCCATCTTTATTCTTGAAAAATAAAACCAGTGCTCCCCAAGGAGACACACTTGGTATTATATACTTTTTGTCCAATAATTCTTGTAGCTACATCTTTAACTCTATCAATTCTGGCATGCTCATTCTATAAGGAGATTTGGAAACTAGCGTTTCCCCTAGAACAAGATTGATTGTAAAATCAATGTCTCTTTTTGGTGGCAGTCCCGACACTTCATTAGGAAACACATCATTTGAACTCTTGCAACAATGCATAATCTTCTATCTTTGAACCTTTGTCCTCTAGAGAATCTCATATATGAGCTATATATAAATGACACTCCTTCTTGTAAAACTTTGTTAACTATAAACCTAAAATCTTCCTAATTGAAACTTGCTTGGGAATTCCTCTTACCAACCTCGACTTTCCTTCTTCATCAATGCAATAAATAACTTTTTCATAATAGTCTACCTTGGCTCTATGCCTTTCCAACCAGTCCATGCCAATAAGAGCATCATAGGACCCTAATGGAAAGACATTTAAATTTGCTTTGGTGAGGAGTCCATTCAACTATATGAGGCATTCCATCACTACTTCACTCACTTTTCTTTTTGTCCTTGTGGCTAATTGAACTAACCATGATTTATTATGCTTCACTGTTACTGGTTGAAATGGAAGCCTGAGCCACCAATAAGCATATGTAGATAAAGTGACCAATGTCACCTTAGTCACTTCTCCAAACTTCTTCAGAAGTCGAAACCTCCTAGGGGAGAGCCCTATGTAACTCTGCAAAAGACACTTAGACACAAATATATATTACAAATGTGTGAACTGATTAATCAGTGCCTAATGGATTCAATTTGGTAATAGGAAGGAAGCACTATGTGTGTGAGCATGAGCAATGCAAGTTCATGTATCCAAGGATAAACCAATTTGGGTATTTAGTCATGTAAATACGTAGAGTGTGGAGTGTCCTTCAATTAGTTCCAATATGCAATGATAAGTGGGATACACAAATATTAGTCGATTTACAAGTATTATTTACTATTGAACATTTGAAACAAGCTTTTCATATCAGCAGAGACAAGTCATTTATATCACCCAAAATGCAACAATATGAACGAAGGAGAATGATAGTGTATGACATGAATTTTAATGAAAAACTATGTCAACAGTAATCATCATCTTATTGTAAGAAACAATCACCATTGTTATGTATTAAAACCTAACTTTATGTGTATATTTAGCATGCACAACAGTATGGTATGCATAACATGAAGTCCTAGTCTTTAAAACATTAGCAACCACACATCATAAACCCCAGACTTTCCTTGTAAACAACATTAAGCATTTATATCATATATGAATTAAAGTGTTAACAGTGAGATGTTGGTGTATCAATCATCTTGGTGTTGATTACAGACTTAGTATAAGTAACTACCATGTGTATATAACCACGCATTTACCAAGCAATTGTATTAACTCTGAACAAAGTTGCATGTATGTTTAGTAGCAGTGTTGTGAAGGTAAAAGATGCCAATACAGTCCACTTCCAGTTTTAACCTAACCTAGAAATTTATACCCATTTATGTTAATCCTTTGTTTGTCAATGTGTAGGGGTTGAATAAAGGAAGGCAACAACCTTTTAGTATGGAGGGTTTTCATTGTAAGGGAAACCCTAAAAGTTGGTAAGGTTGCGAGAGATATGGTTGGGGGACAAGGTATTTTGCAAACCTTAAGGCAAGCCCATCGGTTGATAAGGAGAGGAAGGGAAAGGTCAATTAGGTGGAAGGAGGAAGCTGAGAGTGAAAGGGAAGGTCTATACCAAAACTGGGTAAGGCCAAGGGTAAAAGAGAGGATCGGAAGGAGTGGGGTAAGGGAAGTGGAGGAGAGGAGAGGGTTGACCAACGTCTGTTGCAATAGCAGCAACATGCCCGAGAGTATGGAACAAACCTAGGGATTCCCTAAAGGACAAACCTGAGGTTCAATAAAGGATTGGGGAGGCAGCCGAGGGTGCAAGGGAGAGATTGGGAGGCTGCTGAAGGAAAGAGAGGAGGGAACAAGGGTAGGATGGATAGTTATTAGGACTATTTTGGAGTGCAGCGAAGGAGAAAGTTAGGGAATTGAGGATAAGTTAAGGGGTTAGGGATGTATGGCAAGGCATATGGAGGAGGAGCAAGGGTGTTATAAGGTGAAGGGATCCAAATCTAACACTAACGTAGGCCTAAAACTCACCTAAAACTAACCTAAAATAACCATAAGACTGGCCCCGAGCTAGGTTTTGGAGGAGAAAAAGGATGTGAAGAGAAGAGGAAACTAACCCTAGCAAGACCCTACCTAACCTATGTCATATAGGGAGGATGTATTACCTAGTGAGAAGCATATCCTAGGTTAGGTGATCAACCTAAAGACCTCGGCTTTTGACCCTAGAAGACTCCTAAAGAGGACATGATTCCACTCTAAGGTGATAAAAGTGGATGAAGACCTAGCAAAGACAAGATGCAACCTAATGGCTACCATTCCATATACAAACAAACATAATTCACCAACTTTTTATGAAGAGACATCAAGAGAAGACATAAATACCTCCTTATTCACGTGTTTCACCAACAAATCATAGCTTCACCTTTGAGAAAGAGCAAAAGACCAAGATACTTCAAGAACTTGTCATAAACCCAGAAAACAACCTTCCTCAAGAGGGGTACATCTCTCCAAAAAGCCCTAAGAGGGGTAGAATAAATGCATAGTGTTTTATCCCATTAGTCTTGTGTTAAAATGAAGTGAGGAGATCTATTTATATGATCTCACACTCACTTTTACAAAAAAATATGCAGGTCAACATGCCTTTAAAATGTCAACTTAAAATTAAAACAAAGTAATAATAATAAATGGCCTAATGTAGGCTCAAGGTAGTCTACCGGGGGTATTCCCCCCCTAGGTGCCAAAAACTGCTAAAATTAGCGAATCACTATGAACAAAAGGCTATAGTGAGCTAGAGGGAGGGCGTTATACCCCATATAACCCCATTAATGTTGTAAAATCCCTTAATTCCCTCCTAAAAGCAGCAAGAAGGCCTGGCGTGGAGGATATATTCCTCTAAGGAAATAAGGCTAAGGAGAGAAGGAGCCAGGTAACAAAAGGGCCAGGAGGGTGTTCTAAGTGGTAGTGAAGGGAGACGAATGTCTCCCAACTAAAGAAAAGGCCACCAGAGAAAGCAAATAGATATGGGGCCATGTCACCTAATGATCAGCCCCTAGGAGCCCCAAACACCAACCTCGAGGTTAAAAACCCCAACAAAGGGTAGTCAGTAGTGCCATTAAGCCATAGTACTCCTAAAGGAAGGACCAAAGGGCCCATCCATGACCACCATGGCTCGATAACACCCCCCGTGGTAAAAAAAATAGCTCTCTCTCCTTGGGGAACATCTAAAGATGCACTGGGTATAGATGCAGCGTAACACTTCACCTTTCCAAGAGAACAAATTTCAACCACTTTTGGAGAAACATAACTATGAGTAGATCCTAGATCAATCAAAACATAAATGGATTTCTTAGCAATATTACCTTAAACTTCCACTATTGTTGATTGATGGTCTGCTTGATGGTTATCCAACATTGCATAAATTAATGGGGTTGCTCTTGCCATATCCTCCATTGTAACTGTTGCTTCTAATGGCATACAAATACATCAGGTGATTTGGTGACCTTCGTTAATGGCATACAAATACATCAGGTCTCACCCAATTCCGAGTTAAGTTGCTTCTATTATGGCAAAAATAAATTTTGGGCTCTATTTTTTTTCCTTCTCCGACCCCGACGTGTCGATCCCTACATTTTCCAAGCCCTCTTGACTTTTTCGATCAGAAATCGAAACTCGAAACACACAATTGATCTAAAATGAGCCATCCTGACTTCCCAACTAGAATTTCTATCTTCCGTATGTCGGGAGTCAGAAATCGAAGGTGCAAAACAACTCTTCCACAAAGCCTTCCCGACCTCCCGACTCCAACAACTACCTTTCATTCGTTGAGAGTCAGAAGTGCAAAACTACGCCCAAATAGAAATACCATGAATTCTCGACTCTAACTACTACCTTTGGTACGTTGGGAGTTGAAAGTCAGCATTGTCAAAAAACTTACAAATACGACCACCCCGACTCCCCAACTCTGTTGACTACCTTTCGTGCGTCGGGAGTTGGAAGTCGACACCTTAGCACTATCCAAATGGTAATAACACAAACCTTCTCACCCTTTGATTCTGATGTCAGAAATCGGAAGTTGACAATATTCCCATCTTATTGCCGACTTCTCATGCTTATATCTTTCATGTCCGAAGTCCATTTTTACAAAATGGGTATCGCTAGAAAGCTCTAGGCGAGCTTTATGCAACACTTTGATCCTCTACAACATTTGAATATTTTGGTATTCGACCATTCTTTAACCCATAAATTCACTAAATATCTATTAACACTCCTTATGCATTTCTTATTTGCTACATGTAGGTGTGGATTCTGTCCCAAACAACTCTAGTGCTACAACCTTTAGCTCCGATACCACTTTGTCATGTCCCCTCCCATCAAACCAACCATAGAGGTAACATGCGCCAAGTGTGTGGTACTTAATTTCGCCCTCAAGGCCATATTACAAATTGATTAATATCTAAATGTGGGTTCAAATGCATGATAAACACACACACACAACGGAATTAAACTTTATTAATGCACACACAACATACAATTACTAGCATGTTTCATCATAGGCATAACAACACAATAATGCACATAAATAAACTCATTTTCATGCTATTCTCATGCATTAAAGTTAACAATACATCTAGACTAAATTATTCAATCTGACACAAACAATCAGTTAGTCATAACATGGATATTCTGATGAAGCATAAACAACAACAAGCATTTATCTTTAATTAAAGATATACAAGCAACTGGATATGAAAGAGCAACGTTCCACCCACCATAGGTCTCTATCCAGCCTATATTCTTTCAACTGAGAGACCACCCACGAGTTGGGCTATGTATCCACTAAGGAGGAACTACTTAGGCTCACTCATAGCCATAGGCATAAGCACCCATGCTAAGGAAACACACAATTGGTCTTCTCAAACATGTAGTAAGGAATTATATAGCCAATCTAGTTAGCTCAACCATAGAGCTACATACATCTCAATTTGGCTTCAGACAACCTTGGCACCCATAATACCTACCACGCCCAACACAAGGAAGGTCTCGTTCTCTGCTATATAGTCCCTTGGGAACCCCTTACCTCTAGTGCTATTCAGGGTGGGCATAGAAAGGTCCAAGCTACTAAATTCTCAGAGATTATTGCATTCACTAGGTTTATCAAGGAACTCCAACCTCTAATCTCACTCCCGATTCAATTGACTCTTGGATTTTTCCAAATTTTGGCCATGTGACTGTCAATCATGAAATTCCACTTTCAAGCTTCCAAATATGGGTGTTCCTATGGAATTTTAGATTGCTACTCTCAAATTTTCCCCAAGGTTTGTATATATGGATTCCCTAGTGGTTTTTACCTCTCACACAAATTTCTAGGCGATTTTGGCACTTCAAAACGTGGCTTCTTTCCAAGTTGTGATTTCTGCAATTTTCCTTGCTGGGAATGCATAACAAACTGGAAATTGATGCTTGGTTTGTTCCACAATTGTCTGGGATGATGAAAAATGAATTCCCATTAGGAAGAATGACTTATGGGTCAAGTAAACCATGCCCATGCCCAACCTTACGAATTTATGGGTTTTCCCATTCTCCATTATTGCATGAACTGATTTCTCAGCTACTATCTTACAATGTAATTAAATTTCAGCATAATTAGTCAAGATGGGTTTGCAAAATGACATTTGGAAGCATCGGGTTTAATCCCCCAACCCTTCACCTCTCCTTATTGGATCCACTTGGCCCCCTCATTTTAGTTGCTTCCATAGCTAATTCTTGGCATTCTAATTATATTAAAATATTTGCATGCTTTTACAATTTCTCGCGGCTTACTATCACATGGCTAACAAAATATATAATACATGCATTTTTTAATGGCGAGCATTCACTAACGGGGCCTTGGCCTTGTGCTCCACGCTAGGAATCATACATCGCATATACATAATATTCACATATAAAGGCAATACATTCTAAGGGTCAAAATGAGGGTATTAGAAAAACCATTTTAAGGATAGGGAGTGTGAATTGGATAAAAAAAATCATGTGGTTCACGACACCAGCTATTGGTGCTCGATACATCCACAGAAAACCCCCCTGATATTTCATGAGGAATGTGGGAAGTTCAGATATTGTCGCTACAAAGGTGGCTCAACAAGAGCATCAAATATTCCCATTTAGGAGCTCAACATGTCTCTTACAAGAATTGAACATAGGTGAGGATAGTAACAGTCTTTCCTCCCAACCACGCAAGCTACATCCAAATTTTATCCTATGAATTTTTTTATGTCACGGACATTTTTTAAGGGTACGGTTCCTGTGGATCTTTCGTCGTCTATCAAGCTCCTATCAGGATCTGCCCCCTATCCACTTATTATAGCCTAATACTAATGATACAAGCCAGTTGGAATTTGTGAACAAGAAGACAGGCCAAAACCGACAATTGTTACCAAGAATCGAACCAGTCAAATGGAATTTGTGAACAAGAAGACTCGCCAAAACCACCAATTGTTACCAAGAATTGAACCTTGACATCGAGGTCTTCTTTGCCAAAGGAATCCAAAGCATCGGCTCTGGCAACGCCAAAGGTTGTTGGGACTTAAACTTAGGAACACCGAGAGAGGTAACAACATCAAAAATCACAATATTTTGGAAAAATGGGTTGGTCCTGCATATACAAATTCTTTGCCTCCGAGTTACTTTCCTTTCCCCAAGTTTTTGACTAAGAATTCTAGTGAAGAGTTGTTCGAAATTGATAGATTTGCAACAAGGTATTTGAGACGCATGTTACGTTTAAATTAAGCAAGATGGGTTCTATTGTTTCGTAGTTTTCCCCGATGTTGGGTCACATGGTAGATCTTCAATCTTTCTTCTGTGATGTCAAGGTTCCTTCCATATTTTTTCAAGTAAAGAACCTGGCATCATAAACTTCCAACATGTAGCAGATTCTACATTTGTACATATGAATGAAACGACTCAGTGAAAATCGCATCTACTCTATCGCAATGCATAAGATTTAATTGCATGATATAAACCAAACTAGGCCCCTAATTAAGCCATCAAAAGCCTTGATGAGAGCCACATGAAGCAGGGGTATACAAAAGTGAGAGGAATGTTGCTTTATGCCTCAACACCCGTGCAAATTTGGAGACAAACTAAAAGGGCATTGCAACAAACATAAATCAACAATGGCATGAAGTTGAAGGGACTGAAAGCTAGGCTGCTACTTTGAAAACTAGCATGGCTTGATGTGCCTCCATCGGTTCCTTCAGCTACATCTTGTACCATGTCTTCCTATAATTCGAATCATTCGCCTTCCATTCAGTTGTTCACACAAAGCTTGGCAATTGAAATCCATCACTACTTCGTCATTTTGTACTGTAGGAGACAAACTCCTTGCTCCCTCTCCAATACATACCTTTCTTGTGATAAGAGGAAACACGATTGACTCAAACATTGAGTGCTCCCATGCACAAAAGATACAAAATATTGTAATTACATCTGCCATGATTTGATTGGCATGATTGACAGTTGTCAAGGTTCCAAAAAGTGTACATTACATGTGGTCTATATGTATGTAGTAAGTGCATATTATTATTATTATTAATCAAAATAAAAAAAATTAGGTTCATAGAGCAGAATTTGTAAGCATTGAATTCAATTAAACAAATTATAATATGTTATAGCAAATTCACACTTGTCATTAATGATCAAAATCGAAACATTTGTATCTTCCCGAGAATGCCATCCAACTTTATTGGCTACTGAGGCATATTAATTTATACAGAATATTCAATTGCAAACTATTTGCTTTTGATGGAAAATGAATAGTGAGGATCCCTACATAGATATTCCTGACTGGTTTGGTCTTCAATTACTGTACTTTTCCTTTTGTCTTTTGAATAAAACATGGAGGTCGTGCATTGTTTAGCTTTGCTTTCTCTGTTCATATATTTTAGTTTTTAATAAAATATTAACACATGTAATGCTTAGAGAGATCACATATTTTAGTTTTTAATGAGATATTAGTAATATGTTTTTTTATGCGTTACATATTTTCATGCCTTCGTGTATTTTACCTTGAAGTTCGATGAATTTAAAATCCAAAAACAATTTGTTTATCCTGAACCTGAAAAACACTTCAGCAATGATGGTCAAACCAATTGATCACAGGGACATTGTTTTTCCTTTATTATTAGTCCCTGCCAAGCAGGGATTATAGTTTTCGATCGAAAGTCAACATGCATTGACTTTATAAATCTTTTAATTAACTTTACTAAAGTTTTATAAAGTTTTCATAATTTTGTTGATTAATTCTAATATTTTGAAAATACATAAATGTTTTTTGAAAATTTGAAATTAGTTATTTCTATTTTTCAATTGGTGGAGGAAGTTGAAATGACTAAATATCCCTGGTTTGAATGGTAATTGTCAGACAAAAAAATATTATTTAAATTTTTAAAAATAGCCAATATTTTTGGCATTGTGTCACGTCCCCAACCTTCTGACCGGCGAAGAGGACGCGATGAACACCAAACAGATGGGCAAACAGCCCCATGAACATGAACGGGGATAAATAAATACTGAAATTAAAAGCTTAACATGATACATAACAGGAATGCTAAGATGCATAATCCATCCTACAAGGACTCATAATTCATCAACATACAGCGGAAGCAAACATATGCATTCTAGCATTCAACATGTTCATCATTTCACATAATACAGTATATATATTGCAGAGATGAAACAATCAGGATTACTTAACTTTTGATGAAGAACTCGCCCGCAACCAGCTACGTTGCTGCAACGTTCCACCCAACCATAGGCCAGCGTGCTCATCAATCTCTCAGCAATGCTACCACCCCCGAGCTGGGCATGATTCCTCAAGGAATAAGGGTCAATGCAGGCTTACACATAGCCAAGGTTTGCCAACACACAGCCAAAACCACACCATAGGGTTCAATAGGTTGTCAAGGAGCTAGGATAGGCTAATGCTAAGCTGGTGGCCTCAACACCAGCCTTCCCAAGCATACCCAGCCTCTAATCCTACTGTTAACAGTCCGAAGACCAACCACTGCACACCACAGCAAAACAACCACTCACGGCTCTGTGATGAAGGCAAAGACAACCGGGGACAGTCCCAAACAAAAGATGAAACACAGCTCAAGCCCACAAGGCAACTCAGAGTTGTTCTTGGCCCTTGCGTGGCCAAAACAACTCAACAGCAACCCAAAACTAGGGTGCATCAACAGCCACAAACTCCAAATGAATGATGGCAACAATCCACAACCAACAATGGATAATGTACAGAACTCCCAGCATAGCCATGGGAAACTCAGCCAACGGTTGTGGCAATCAACAGCCAACCCAACAACCGACCACCCATAACACACAATTACTCAACGCAGTCGCTGAAGAAAACTACACAGACAGGAATGGAGAAGGAAGGAGGGCAAACTCTCCACCTGTGTGCAAAGGAAAAGACATAGTCCAAAACGGAAGAAGGAAACACACACCGTCCGAATGGAAGAAGAATCGAACTCTCAACAGCATCCAAAATCGTGGAAGAACCGCAGCAACCCAAAACGTGGGTGAAATCAACAGCAAGCAGAAATCGTGGAATAAAACCACGGCTATGACACATACCAGCAGAAATCGGGCCCTTGAGGCCGTTCTACCTGCTCGCTGCATGCACAAGACCACAGAAGAACCCTGACTGGTGCGTGAGAGAAAACAAACAGATCAACGATCCTTGCGTGGGGATGAACAGACCCGGCCTAAGCACGTGCGGATGAACAGACTTCCCCTCTGCGTGAGGAAGATGAACAGACAACGGCTCTGCGTGAGGAGGATGAACAGACACGACGAGAATGCCTAGCAGTGGAGGGAGTGGAGAGTGAATGCTTCCTCTGCCCCCATGCGACATGAAGAGGAAGAATCCGCTGGTGGAGTGGGCACGTGGGCAAGGACTAACAGTCCTGCCACAACCACCACCACTCAGCAATAACTACCTCAACCATCCACAACAAGACATTTAAGAGGTTGAATGAGACAAGGGAAGATGGTAAATCAAACAAGGTGGCAACACATGGGTTTTTCCCCCATAGACCAAGGTTTGACATCCCCCACCCCTTATCCTTTGGAATCATGCCCTTTTCATTTCAACGTTGCACTGTCGTAGCTGGTTGTGGTTTATTTTATTTGATGTGCGTGTTTACATGATGCCAAACTATAATGTGTCAAATATCACGATATACCATCGGCAACTATCCCTGTGCCGAAACATACACAACCAAATCGATGGTGGGGCTTTTTCCCTTAGCTCCACACCATGATTAATTACAATATATACATCATGCAAACGGGGTCAAAACTGGGGTGTTACACATTGCCACTTGGTACATGTAATAAAATGTCATTAATGACACTCTTTCATCCATCTATTGCCACTTGGTACATGTAATAAATTATCATTAATGACACTCTTTCATCCATCCATCGAGATTGTAGCTATTAGCCATCAGAAGTAGATTGTAGCTATTAGCTATCAGAAGTACATTTATTTTATGCATGCTTGTACTGCCATAGGATTCATTTTCATTTTGTTGATTTGCTTGTTTGCTTATAACTTGGTACATTTTCCTTTTGTCTATAAATTTTAAATTAAAAGCGGCAAAAAGTTAACCCCTAAAGCTTCTAAAAGGATTCAAAAGCAAGCACGCTTATAAACAAGAAATGGGAAACAAACATGACCATCTGACCAGATTGAACATTAAAGATCCATTCCTACAATTTCAGAAAATAATTTTGATCAAGGCAATAGAGATTCTTTGGCAAACTTAAAGTCGGGGATGATAGCTTTGGAATTGAAAATAAAGATCTATGACTAGGGCTTCAAATGACCTTCCCATGGTAAAGAGACTAGACATCCATTGTCACTTAAATCTACCATTACAGATCATTATCTTAAATGTTGAGAGTGATATTTTTAATGAGCCTCTTAACAAAATAAATTCTACCAATTTTTAAGCCATCGGGTTTAAGAATAAATTTAAAGTTTCAGTTTCACAAACAAAAGGATATAAAATATCAAAATTTAAAGCTTTGCAAACATGTTCTGGAAAATAAAGTTTGAATATGGAGTGCTTGAAAATAAAAATCAAGGCATCCTTTGCAAAGCTCAATTCAAATGCATCCCCAATGAAATAGCATTTGGATTTGAATGAAATCGATGCTCCACCTAGCATAGGTAAATACAAAGCTTCTCATGTAAAATTGCGTTTATAACTTCCATTCTTTTTACTTTTTGCATTCCATAAGAGCTTCGTCCAAAGAAATCATGGGAATTTTAGGCAGCCATACTCTTCTTTTATATTGGGGCACCTCTCGCCGTGTGATTTGAACAGTATCTAACACTACCATCGTTGAGCAGATTATGCGATCACGAAAAGGCTACGCCAAGCTTACTGCTTCCATATACACTATATTAAGTATTTCACAAGCATTCCAGGTAGCGCTTATCAGTGCCATTAAGGCATCAAGTGGGTAAGATAATTGATGTACTCTACTCATCCTATTATCCTTTTCCTCAACAATGACGATTATCATCATCCTCTACAACTTCCATGAGAATTTCGACCCATGCAAACTTGGAAACCAACTTCCGCAACAACAATTTTCTTCCTTATGGTTGTCTTCAAGATGAATGATTATCGATTACAAAGGGATTAACCTAATTTAGGACGATATACAGAGGGATCATTGCATACTTTAGGACAATGATCTGTGGAGGATCCTTCAAACATTTGATTGTATGGTGTTGGACACGTGGGTTCTTTTATGCAATCCACTAATGTGTTGGGTTGTCATTAAAAGGGTTGTAAGTCATCAAATGGGTTGCCAATTAGCTAAATAAAACAAAACATGATTCAAATTTGAAGTGGATAACAGCCAAGCATGTCACCTGAACTATCTTGATCCAACTTTGCAATCACATATGATACAATACGAACACTTGTTCGATCCACCTTTGCAATCGCATATGATACAATATGAACACTTATTGACTACGTGTATGAACGTTCAGAAAGATGCCTTAGTATTTAAAAACAAACAGTGTATAATATGCCTGGGTTTTGCTATATTAAATATTTATTTTCAAACCATCACTTAGAAATGTGCTTTTTTATTTAATAATTTAAAGCTTCTAATTGTTGCTGGGTGACTATCTCCAAAAGCTGGGTTTTTTATGGGAATATATAATATGTGTAGTTATATCAAAATTATTTCTGTAACTAGCTAATGAAAAAAATTAATATAGCCAAGATTAAAACGAACTCTTATGGACTTCATAGTGAAACATTGGGTCAATTTATTCCTAAAACTCCATGAGCAGAAAGGGTTCTCCATTTGTGTGAGTCTATGAGCGTTGAGGATGAAAATCACTTTCTCTTAGAGTTCCTTGCTTACACCCACATTAGATCTGTGTTTCATAGTATTTTCTACAATACAAACCTTTATAACCTCCTAGCTTACCAAAACTATAGTGAGCTTGGAAAGCTTCTTGCCAAGATTTTAAAGTAAACCATGTATTATCCTTCTTAAGGTCTATAAAGTTGGTCTCAATGAAAGTTAATCACCATCATCATCAAGTGTTTCTATACTTGCTTAGCCCATTGTATAATTTAATATATAAAATATTTGATAATTTTACCAAAAGAAACACGTGAAAAAGATGGTAACCTCTTGTGACATTTTTCATAATCACTTAGAAAAGTTATCTCTCACACCGTCACATTCATCCATTTATATTTTTCCATTAACATGGAAAAGTTATGATTCTTCTCAGTTCCAAGTTCTAACCATGAAATCCATGATCACCTTTATGCATGATGGGAGGGTCATTGTTTTTAAGAATATTTAGAGTTGTTTTCATGGATTACATGAATGCAAGATTTTAGATGGTTGTAAATAGCAATCTATCACTTTTATTATGTGGATAGAATTTTCAAAGAAATTCATTTGTTTAAATTATATTAATAATTAAATTTCATTTTAATAAAATTGTTATTAATTTATAGTATCCATTGTTGTGTTTCATTTGTGTTTGTGTCTAAGCATGTTCCGTCACTACACCTATTTAATTCAGTTATGTTTTCCAAATTTAATTTAATACCTTGTGGAAAAATCCATTTATTTCTTCAAAATACATAGTTAGAAATTAATTTCAATTGTTTTTTTTTGGTATTTGGTGTAAAGGATTTAGGTTTACAATGACATTTGGAGATTGAGAAGTAATTGAATCTATCTTTTTCTACTATTTAATATTATTTTTGGATTATATTTTTTTTATATTTTTAATTGTTTAAATTTTTTAAAAAGATGTTAATTTCTTCTGAATTAATTTAAGGCGGGACTAGCTGCTTCATAGCTATTTCACTTGTTATTTATAATTACACTTTTGTAACTAATAACCATGAATACCAATGTCTTTTCATTATCCAATATATATTTATATCTCACAATAAAATGATATATGTGTATTGTTTTTATAAAAATATATTAATGGAGACCTGGTAAATGTTATATGCCTATTCTTTCATAAAATTACATGAATGGAGACATGGTAGAGTGGGAATTGTTTTTCCTATATCTTTTCTTAAGAAAGATTCCAAAGGTTTCATGGTAATAAATAATAGACAATTGCATGATGTATAATATTAAGTTTGACTATAGAATCACAATTTCGCAATCTACATGCAACTCTCACACAGCTGCCTTTTCCTGCACCATTGTTGTATGCAGTTCACACTCAGCGTTTTGAAAATAGTGGAGATTGATTCAAGGGCGATCCGGCGATCCGATCAGGTCTGGTTGCATGGCCTCCCCTACTCTAGATCCTCCACCGGAGGACCCTCACT
Source organism: Pseudotsuga menziesii (assembly GCA_001517045.1). NCBI lineage: Eukaryota > Viridiplantae > Streptophyta > Pinopsida > Pinales > Pinaceae > Pseudotsuga > Pseudotsuga menziesii. The sequence continues at coordinate 164,687 of LPNX010026805.1, read as the reverse complement.
ATAGCCTGGATATTACTTTCTAGGCCTTAGTTGCTTCCAATCCGACTCTCCCTGCTGCGTTACTTCTAGCCTCCTCTTTTGTTAAACGAGTAGTTGTGCCCAAAGTCCAAATCACATCGGTAGCTTCACGAATGAAAGTTCTAGCTTTGAGCGAAAGAAGGTCTCATCGGTCAATTCTTAGAGATCTGGCCTTCGCCAAAATCCATGGAGATGTGGATCTCTAAAAACTGGATCCCTCTCATAACAGGGGGTTTGAAACATTGTTTCTGTGACAAAGGATTCTACACCTTCTTATTCGAAAACAAGGAAGATAAAGACCTCATATTCCGAAGCGAGCTTTACTTCATGGGACCGAGAGCTCTATACCTCAATCGTTGGAACCTCTCCTTCGATCCAGAAAAAGACGTCCCCTCAGCAGTGCCAGTATGGGTCCATATTCTTCATTTACCTCTCCACTGCTGGAACGACAAAACCCTCTAACCATCGAGAATTCTCTAGGAAGATTCATCGACAAAGCCGAACCAAAATGCCCTCTATTCTCCTGTGCTTGGAACTGCGTGGAAGTAGATCTAGAGAAATGGCTACCGAAAGGAGTCAATTTATTCATGGGCGGATGGGAATTCTATCAAAAGGTAGATTATGAACAACTTCCCTTTAAATGCCGAAAATGCCACGAATATGGACACTTCGTAAAGAACTGCCCTAAATATACCTAGGAAGAAGCTGAGAAAACCATGAAGAGGGATGGAAACAAACCAAGAGAGGGGAAAAATCAAACCCTGCCTCTGCTAACAAACCAGGAAAATGGCAAGAAAAAACTCAGGAACAACCTACAAAGAACAAGGGAACATTTACCAGCAACCAATTTGACTCTCTCTAGACTGAAGAAGGAGAAATCATAGATCTAGAAATTCAGACTAAGGAAGACATAATAGAAGCCAGCAGGACACAATCCCTTGCTTCACTCTCTCCAGTAGTTGTTGAAGAGATCACTAGGAAAGCACCTAATGGATCAGCTTCCGCTGGAGGAACCTGGGTAGATATGGTAGCAGCAGATGAAGAGAACAATGAAAAAGCACCTAAAGGATCTACCTCCCCTGGGGGAACTTGGGCAGAAATGGTAAAGCATAGCATAATCAATCCAGAGTCTACATCTCCAGGTCAATCATCATCTCAAGAAACCCAGGAAACAATAGATCTAGGACCATCCCTAGCCACACGAGGAAGAAAATCCCAAAGACAACAAAGAGAGCAAGAGGCAGAGAGAGAATTGGAAATAGGAAGGAAACTAAGCATAGAGGATACAAAACTTTTATAGAATGTCAAATACTATGGAACCAAAGACTTCAGATCTCGAGCAAGATCTCACACATCCAAGAAATAATGAAAGTAGTATCTTGGAATTGCATAGGCTTGGGAGGATCAATCAAGGTGGAATCCTTGAAAAACATATTAAATTCCGAGAAACCAGACATTCTGCTTGTTCAAGAGACTAAGATGCCAAAAGAAGAGGTTATGAACCGGTCATCTCTCTTTTGGAAAAACAGTGTTGGAAAGGCCATTAGCTCCAGAGATGCTTCAGGTGGAATTGCAACTTTCTGCAGATCAGGTCAACAAAAGATAACACTCATTAGCTTTTATTAGAAATATAAAACAAAAGCAATCAAGACTCTATATTTATTTGTAATGTATATGGGCCTACCCATTACAAAGATAAGCTGGAACTTTGGGATTCCTTACTCTCTTTAAATCCAGATCTGCAAGGAAAGGACATTATCATAGAAGGGGATTTCAATACAACGAAATCAAGTATGGAAAAAAGAGGAGGATCAATCATAAGGAACCCTTTAGGTGAAAAGCTCGAAGATATGATGACAGATCTAGACCTTTTGGACCCTACACCCAAAAATGGGAAATACACTTAGAACAACAAGCAGATGAGACCAGGCCACATCATTGCAAGATTAGATCAGTTCCTGGTGAGTACAACCTTCCTTCAAAAATATTTAATACCTTCTTCTCTCATTATCTCTTTAGCTACCTTGGATCACAAACCCATATCCCTATTCCTTTCCCCTCCTACTAACCTTGGGCCCATCCCCTTTAGATTCAACTCCTTTTGGTTGAACAATGCCAAGACCCTAGATTGAATTCAATCATCCTAGAAATATACCTTCCCCAGCTCCCACGGCTTCATCTGGGAGTCAAAACTCAAGGCTATCCACCTCCTCCTATTTTGAATCTTCCATTACAAAAAAATCTCCAAGTTAGATTGGAATCCCTTCACTAAAAAATGGAACTAGAAGAGATCACCCATGAAACCATTGCTCAGGAAAAACTCTAAACTTGGATATTTTAAAAGCAGCCAGACAAGAGGAAGGGACTTTGAGAATAAAATCTCACCAACTCTAGCCAAAAGGGGGAGATAAGAACACTGAATACTTCCATAAACAAACAAAAATTAGAATGAGCTTCAATTACATCAAATAGCTAAAACACAACAACAATCAAAATATCACGGAGCAGGATGATATCAAGGAATTGGTTCGGAAACACTTCAATAAGTTATTTTCAGACAACAGAGAGACAAACCCTATCCCCCAAGCTTATATGTTTTCAAGCATTCGCTCCAACATCTCTGACAAAGAGAATGAGGAATTGGAAAAGCCAATTTCAGAACATGAGATCATAGAGGCAATCTGGGCTCTTCATCGTGACAAGTCCCCAGGACCAGATGGATTTACGATCAACTTCTATCGAGCTGCCTGGGACATTATCAAACAATATTTAAGGAAAATGCTAAACTGGACTAGGAAAAAATACAAAATCGGTGGAGCTACCAACTCTACATTCTTGGCTTTGATCTCTAAAGAAAAAAATCCTCTTTCGATTGAAATATTTCGCCCCATCTCCTTATGTAACACCTCTTACAAAATACTCACCAAAATTCTTGCAACTAGAATGAAAAAGATCATGGCCAAAATCATCTCAGACACTCAGGGAGGTTTCATCGCTGGCAAACATCTCATGGATAATATAATCATCATCCAAGAAGTTATCCACTCCAGCCTGGAACGCAAATAGCAAGGTGTGGCTATCAAGTTGGATATGGAAAACGCTTTTGACAGGGTAAATCACTTCTTTATGTTCGAGATCATGCTCATAATGGGATTTTCAAAAAAAAATACAAGATGGATCAAAGCCTGCATCATCAACCCTTAGTTCGCACCTCTTGCCAATGGTAGGCCTGTTGGTTTCTTCCAAGCCTCTCAAGGACTCCGTCATTTCCTGTTATCTCCTTTTTATATCTAATTGTAGCTGAGTCTTTAAGCAAGAAGTTGCAATCCCTGCAAAACAGTGGAGAAATCAAAGGTTTAAAAATTTCCAGAGGTGTAAAAATGCTAACCATGCTCAATACGCATATGATACAATTCTTATAGGAGGGGCCTCAGTCATAATCGGTGAAAGGTTTAGAGGTGTCATCTCCACCTTCCTTAAAGATTCAGATGGAAAAATAAATGCTCTAAAAACCAAAATGTATCGTTGGAACGGTCCTGAACAAACCATGGTCAGGATATCAAGGACCCTGGGATACGAAGTCATTACAAACTGGAAAACATTAAATTATCTTGGAGTCCCAATCCACAAAGGAAAAAAGAAAACGTCATATTAGAAAGGTCTGGTGGAAAAAACAAAACAAAAATTTAATCGTTGGGAGCAAATTGGCTCAACCCCGCTGGGAAGCTGATACTTATCAACGTTGTTCTGGAAGCATACCCAATATACACTTGCTCGATTTCATTAGCTCCAAAAACTATAATTCAGGACATCAAAAAAGAGATCAGACGCTTCCTCTGGCAAGGTGGGAAACCCAGCGGCACAAAAAAATTCCACCTAATCAATTGGGATCAGGTGTGTAAACCAAAAAACTGTGGAGGAGCTGGAATTAAAGATCTAGAAGCGATGAATCTTTCCCTGAGAGCTAAAATTGTCTGGCAAATTGTTTCAGGGAACAAAGCTTGGTGGAAGGACATCTTAAGAAAAAAATTTCTGAAAGGGAACAGGGAAAGATGCCTCAATGACATCCCCTCAGTCCAAAACGACTCCCCAATCTAGAGACTATGCCAAAACACAACCTTCATCATCCAGAACAGTCTGAGATGGTCACCAGGAAATGGAAAACGGATCCGAATTTGGGAGGACAACTTTGGACACTCTTCTTCGACCTGCCACATAGACATCTTTGCGGATATGAAGCTCTGAATGGACGCCCACAATATCTTAATGGTCCATGGCATCTCGGTCTGGCACAATAATGGAATATGGGCAGGAGGGAAAATTCTGGAGATCCCAGAAAGCATAAACATGGACTATTATGTGTTGCAATCGATGCTCCAAGGCTCAACTCCAACCCATCTTAACATATCAGACACAAGATGCTGGGGAAATTCTGTATTTTATTTGGTGACATTCGGATATAACACAATCCATAAGAACAACAGGAAAGAAGCCATCTGGAACAACGTTTGGAGCAAGGATGGTCTTCCTAAAATCAATTGTTTATGTTGGATTTTAGCACACCATAAAATTCTGACAGCAGAAAATTTTTAAAAAAGGGGGAATAGAAGGACTGTCTCGCTGCAGTCTCTGTAAAAGCTCGAAAGAAACATTGGAACATCTTTTTCTAGAATGTCCATTTGCTAATGAGGTATGGTGCACAATCCTTAAAGAGATTCAATTCAATCTTACTCTGCCTACGAATTGGAAAGACTTTTTCATCTACTGGAAATATTATTACCATGGATCTTTAAACAAGAAACCGTATTTCTCGAGAGCATGGGTTTCTCTCCCTAAGTTTATTTGTTGGAAAATTTGGATTTCTAGAAATAAAGAAATTTTCAAAAACGTGACCCTCTCTCCTGCTAGAGTCTCCTCTTCAGTAAAAGCTTTATGGACCAAAGCCCTTCTCTCCAAAGGTATAAGGCACTTACATCTTGAGCCTGTAACTCCAAAAGAAAGAATCTGGATTTGTGATGTCCTCAGTCCTCTCAAGCCAACTCTAGGAGGTATGTATGTTAAAAAACTTAACTCTCTAAGATGGCATATTCGAAAGAACCTGGAAAACTTCAACAATTGGTGGACAAAACTGGATTGTCACTCTCTGTTCTTGGATGGTGCCTCTAAAGGAAATCCCGGGTTGGAAGGTGCAGGAGGGGTAATTTTTGACCCTGGGGGGAACAGACAAGAATATTATGTTTGGGGAATAGGAAAATATTCCAACAACTATGCGGAATGGATCACTTTATTCAAAGGGTTGGAAATTGCTAACACTCTTGGAATCAAAGAATTAGTAGTTTTCGGAGACTCGCTACTGGTCATTAGAGAGGCTCGGAAGGTAGCCAGGAAGTACAAATCCCTTCTATAAAGGTGCATCATATTTTCAATAGTCTTTTCAATGAATTTAATGCTATCAATTTTCTCCACATACTTCGAACAAATAATCAATTTGCAGATCAAATGGCAAACAAGGGGGTGCAACTAGACTTTGGATTCATAATTTGCAATGGGAATAATCTGAAACGTTGTTGGGTTCTTTGATTCATGAGCTTATATGTTATTTAGATTCAGAAGAATCGAATCCATTTTATATTCAGAATTTAGGACAGCTGCAATAAATTTCTGATATGTTTAGTTTTTGCATTCTCATTCTTGGGAAATTTGTAAGAACATACAGTCATTTCAGACTTGGAATCTTTCGAGATAAGATACACTTTGTAACCAGAGAACATGATGTTATGGTCTTTGAATCTCTTTGGATTTCGTCCATGATCCTGCATAGGTAACTTTTAGCCTCTCTTTTTAATATAAATACCCCTCAACCGTTCTTGTTAAGAAAAAAAATATTAAGTTTGACTATTTACTAATTTACTCCTCATTGAGATGGGCATGTTTCATTAGCAGCATAAACATAACATGGTTGTTTTCCACATGAATACAATCTCAATGTTGAATTGCGCAAGTTTGACTATTTATTAATCTACTCCTTGTTGAGATGGGGCATGTTTCATTAGCAACATAGACATAACATGGTTGTTTTCCACATTAACACGATATCAATGTTGAATTGTGCGAGAACAAAGGTGTTGCAACATAGTTGTTTACTACTCATTTAATGTTAACTAAATTTCAATGTTTATGTAAAAATTGAAAACATTGATTGATTAAAAATTGAAAACAAATCATTCAATTATTATTTCACAATTTATAGTTTGAATAGTATAAGACAAAATGTATACTAAAAAGTTTTTTTTTTATAATTTGAGTAGCATAAGACAAACTTTATATTTTAGATGGCAATATGGAAAAGCATTAATATATCCAATATCATTAATTTTACATAATTATTTGAAATGTTGGTTAATTAAAGCGTTAATATCTCCAAAGTCATTGAATCTTTTACATAATTCTTTGAAAGAATAACTAATTAAAATGTTGAATGTAATTTATATGTTTCTTATTTTTTCAAAATTACTTTCACTCCATGATTTCAACTTGTCATCAATGCAAAGGTAAATATTATGAGTGTTATATGATTAAATCGCATGTCGTCAATGCATTTCTCTATAATATACAAAATGAAAACTACTATAGTGATGTCCAACTTTACCACAATTCAATTTCATTACTTCCAAAAGAAGGCAATGATGTCTCCTCTCAACTTCATTCTATTTCTACAAACATTGGCATTCCCTCCTATACATATTCAAATATACTTGATCTAGATAACCACAATGTTACCCACCTAACACAAGCACTATCTTTTTTTGCCTTCAGATTTCCTAATGCAGAACGAGAAATGGAAAAGATCAAATAATTTGTTTAGACTACATCTAGTGCTCCATCTACTATGATTGAATTCCCAGATATTGGTTCATCACTAGTCAATGAGTACAACATGGCATTCCCAATTATTTTCCCAAATGGGAATGCACTACTTTTCCAACCACACATTAAGAACATTCTGCTTGATAGCTATGTTGTACACTTAATGAGACACCATGACAATAGATTTGGTTGTCATCCGCACTTCAAATACTAAAAAGTAACAAGAAACAAATACCCCTCAAGGTGTCTTGGGCATTGACTATCCATAAATCCCGAGGATTGCAATTAACAAATCCAACCATTGACATTGGTAACAATGAATGTCAAGGAAAAATATTTTACACAAACATGTTGGAATGATACGTTATTTCAATGTACTTAGAAATATTCTTCGAGGACTTTGATCTAATAATATATGGCATAGGGTTAGCTAGGGCACTTAACATGCGATCCCGTCATAAGAGAATTTATTGTATTTGATTACAATTTTAGAATTTCCTTGGCCATAAGAGACGAGCTTTTTACAAACAAATAATTGTAATATTCGAGACCACCATTAGGTTTAGAAGTACGTGATACACACATATAAATTTCTCTTATTATACAATATATCGAAGTTATCTTTAAGTTGCCATTGTTTGTTTAGAGAGCAACATCAGTTTTGTTGTTTTGTACAATTTCATTTAGAAATCCATTTGTAGATCATTTTGATGAATCTTGTATTTTTCAGCAAATCATGGAGGTGCTTGCAGTTGTATTTGTTTTTCACTATATATTTGTATTTTTTAAAATTAGCTTTTACATAAATAAACTATAGTTAGTTTTATTTTATTTTTAAATATGCCATGAGTTTTAAATTATATTATTAATACAAGGGTATATGACTATATCACACATGTTCTTAAAATTTGTGATAATACGACAATCCTTTGATAGCATGAAATTGAATCTCTATGGTTTGTTTTAGATATTATCATTTTGAATTCATATTAAAGAGGGACAAACATATATATTGTTTATTTATTTAATTTGATAGGATTGTCGGTCTTTTCCAACATGGATGCGATACAACTGTTGATTGTTTACTTATTTAATTTTATATATACATACAATGTCATATTTAGTATGCCTTTCAATACCTACAAATGTTGATTGTTTACTTGATTGGACTTTTTTTTGCGGGTATGTTGACCTCGACGGTGGAACAGGATATTGGCTACGATTTTGTAGATCAGGATCATATTCTTGATCGATCATTTGCATATCGGGATCGAGCAGCTGACTGGGCTTAGCAGGAGGCTTGAAGAAAGATCCCAATCCAGTAGGTACCACTCGACGGTGGCTTGATCTGGTTAGATCTGATTGGGTCTGACCTTGTCTTGTGCTCATGGATCCTCTAGATCCTCCTTTGGAGGAGAGAAGACACCTTTAGGGCTCTGGTTGACTCCTCACCTTCTCCAGTCTCCGAGATCCAGGCATCAAGCTTTGTGAGGCGGGCGACAACACCCTGCATTCAGATCATGTTGGTTGCTTCAAGAATGAAGGCCCTTTCTTTGAGTGAGAAGGGTCTAATAGGTCAATTCATTGGTATTTGGCCCTCACTGAAAACCATGGAATACTGGATCTCAATGAACTGGATTCCTTTGATCTCCGGAGGCCTACAGCATTGCTTATGCAGAAAAGGGTATTGTTTTTTTTGTTCGAGAACAAAGATGACATGGATCTCATCTTTAGAAGCGGGCCTTACTTCATGGGGTCAAGAGGCATGTATCTAAACCGTTGGACTTTATCGTTTGATCTAGAAAAGGACGCCCCCTCAGCAGTGCTAGTGTGGGTTCGACTTCCTCATCTTCCTTTGCACTGCTAGAATGATGAGGCCCTTCAAGCCATTGGAGATACCCTTGGTAAATACATTGACATGGTAGAGCCAAAGGGGCCATTATTCTCATGCGCAAGGATATTTGTGGAAGTCTATTTAGAGAAAGGCTTACCGAAAGAAGTGAATATGTTCATGGATGGATGGGAACATCTGCAAAAGGTCAATTATGAGAATATTTCATTCAAATGTAAAAAGTGCCATGAATATGGTCACTTTGTCAAAATATACCCTAAAGAAGCGATAGAGGATCCTGGGAAAAGCCACGAAGAAGGATGGCAGCAGGTGAAAAGAGGGAAGAAGGAACCATACATCTCTCCCAATGCTGACAATGATTTACAACCAGAAAAAACTAAGGATAATTTCACAAACGTAAAGGGAATAAACATCAATAATCAATACCTAGCTCTTCATATAGAAGAGGGAGAAATCCCCGCAGCAGATATCACTCTAGAGGGTGAAGAAATGGAAGAAGGTGGGGATCCGAAACCAAGCGCACTTCCAAATGCTAGTGAAGATTGGATAGAGAAAAATCTCGTGGGATATTCCTCCCCAGGTGGATCTTGGGTAGCAATGGTAAAGAAAAGCATACCGAATCCGATGGTAGAGTCCCCGGGCCATTCCTTTTCGCAAGGATCACAAGAAATACCAGATCAAGCTCCACCACCATCCACGAGGGGAAGAAAAATGCACAGGCACCATATGGAACAGGAAGCAGAAAGAGAAATCAAGCTCGCAATACAGATGAGTATTGAGGAAACTAAGCTTCTACAAAACACCAGAAATGTCGAAGGATCAAGAGCAGATAGTAGGTCTCGAGCAGGACCTCAAATGTCAAAGAAATAATGATAATTGTCTCTTGGATTTGCAGAGGCCTGGGGAGCTCAATCAAAGTGGAAGTTAATAAAAATATGATCAAATTTGAGAAACCATACATTCTGATGATCCAAGAGACAAAAATGGTCGAACAAGGGGTAATGTCCCTATCTCAGATCCACTAGCACAACTATCAAGGGAAAGCCATAAGCTCCAAAGGAGCTTCTGGAGGAATCACCACCTTTTATAATTTAGAAAAAAAATATGCAATGAAATTAGTAAAGGAAACCAATCATTGGCTTCTCACTGAGTTGCACTGCAGAGAAAAACAAGATTCATTTTTTGTTTGTAATGTATACGGTCCAACGCATTACAGGGATAAGCTAATCTTTTGGGAAACTCTCAATTCCTTGAGGGATAACTTGCAAGGAAAATATATAATTCTTGTTGGGAACTTCAACTCCATCAAATCCTAGACGGAGAAGAGGGGAGGCTCGATCATTAGGGACCCATTTGGAGAAAAAATGGATGATTTGATGGTAGATATGGATCTTCTGGATCCTCCTCTTAATAATGGGAAATATACCTGGAGCAACAAAAGAATGGGCCCTGAACATATTGCCGCAAGACTTGATAGGTTTTTTTTTAGCCGCTCCTTCTTGCAAAGGGACCTGATCCCGACCTCTCTAGCCCTTCCTTCAGCAACTTTCGATCACAAACCAATATACTTGTCCCTAACTCTCTCTAAAAAGTTGGGCCCTGTCCCTTTTCGTTTTAATCCTCTTTGGTTGCAGGATCCAAAGGCTATGGAAATCACTCAAGAGGCTTGGAATTCTAAGATATTTGACTCTCCTAGCTATACATGGGAGTCAAAGTTATGAGCAACTTGTCTCGCTCGAAAGAACTGGGCTAAAATTTCTTTTAAAGGGCCTACATTCCACAAGAAACAAATTCAATATGATCTCGCTACTTTCCAGAAAAGAATGGAAGATGAAGAAGTGACTCTACTCACTCTAAATTAGGAAAAAGAGTTGAATATGAGAATGTTAAGGGCTGCTAGGAAGTAGGAGGAAGAATGGAGGCTAAAATCCAGGCAGCTGTGGCTGAAAGAGGGAGATAGAAATACAAGTTAATTTCACAAGCAATCAAAAGCCAGATTAATCTTTAATACTATCAAAGAGTTGTACGATAGCAAAGGAAATAAAATTTAAGGGAATGGGGAAATCAAGAGGCACATCGTTCAGCATTTCAGAAATCTCTATACATACAGAGATGAGACAGATCCCATCTCTCAGACTGAGCTTCTATCGGTTATCCATTCTAAAATTTCTAATGATGAGAATGAGGAACTTGTGAAGCCAATTTCGGAGCATGATATCAGTGATGCAATTTGGACTCTTCAGCTTGATAGGGCGTCGGGCCCCAATGGGTTCACAATCAACATTTATCGAGCTATATGGGGCATCATTAAGGAATATATGATAAGGATGCTCAATTGGAGGAGAAAAAAAGACAAAATTGGTAGGGAAACCAACTCATCTTTCCTGTCTTTGATTCCGAAGGAAAAAATTCCTAACTCTGTGGACATATTCAAACCAATCTCTCTTTGCAACACTTCTTACAAGATTCTCACAAAAATCCTAGATATAAGAATGAAAAATCTCATGAAGCATATTATTTTGGAGTCTCAAGGGGGATTTGTAGCCGGGAAGCAAATTATATACAATATCATCATTGTCCAAGATGCCATCCATTCTAGCCTAGAAAGAAAACAACAAGGTATGGATATCAAGCTAGACATGGTTAACACCTTTGATAGGGTTAACCATTTTTTTGCTTTTTGAAATTATGTTCAGGTTTGTCTTCTCAAAAGGGTTTATTAATAGATGGATCAAAGCTTGCATTAACAGTCTGTGGATTGATCCGTTAATTAATGGAAGACCGACTGAATTCTTCCAAGCCTCACGGGGCCTTAGGAAAGGTTGTCCATTGTCACCACTCCTCTTTCTTTTAGTAGTAGATTCATTGAGCAGGAAGCTCCAAGCATTATAGGAAAACAGAAAACTAAGAGGCTTAAAGATTTTCAGTGCGACCAAAGCTGCAACGCATGCCCAGTTCACAGATGATACAATTCTGCTTGGTGGGGATTCCACGGTGATTGCAGAGATATTTAATGAAGCTCTATCTTCTTTCTTAAAAGCTTCAGGCGAAAAGTTCAATCTGATAAAATCCAAGGTTTATACCTGGAATTTCCCACCCAAGACGATGGCAAGGATTTCCAGAATTCTAGGTTTTGAAGGAAACCTAAATTGGAACTCATTCAGCTATCTCGGGACCCCTATCTTCAAAGGTAAAAAAACCTTATGCAGACTAGCAGGGCATTGTCAAGAATCTCAAGTAAAAAATATCCTCGTGGGGAGTAAGGTGGCTCAACCCTACTGGTAAGCTCGTCCTCATAAACTCTATCATCTCTTCCTATCCAATTTATACATGTTTGATCTCTTTAGCTCCAATAAAAGCTATGCAGGAAATCACCAAGGAAATTAGAAAATTCCTTTGGAAAGGGGGAAAGTCAAATGGCCCAAAAAAATTCACCTTCTAAACTGGGACATTGTATGTAGCTTGAAAAACTGTGGAGGGACTAGAATAAGAGACCCGACAAGGATGAATCTCGCTTTAAGAACAAAAATTATGTGGAGAATTGTCTCTGGTGAGAAGGGCTGGTGGAAGGAGATTCTTAGGAAAAAGCATATGAAGGGAGCAAGGAAAACATGTGTAGATGAGTACCTACTAACAGGGAAGGGGTCTCCAATCTAGAATCTTTGCAAGAAGGCAGACCATATCATCAAAAATCACTTGCACTAGAGCCCAGGAAATGGTAAACAGATCACAATTTGGCAGGATAGTTTGGGGTCGGTCTCTCCAGTAAACCATTTGGTGGCCTTTTCAGATCTTAAGAAATGGCTAGATCATATAAACTTTTTTAACCTTTATTATCTATCTTATTGAAAAAACAATGGAAGATGGGGTGGATGGAAAGACTTGGACATGCTTGAGCATCTAATTATTGATTTTAATGTTCTTTTCTCTACTCTCCATGGTTGTGCACCTGTTCACATCCAGCTTTTGGATAACAGAGGATGGGGAAAATCGAGGATTTACACTATTAAAGAAGGTTATTAAATCATATCCAGTAATGAAGACATCAGCAGAACTGATATTAAGTGGAACAAAGTCTGGTGCAACGATGGCCTTCCAAAAATTAATGTCTTCTTCTAGATATTAGCACATCGCAAAACATTGACTGCTAAGAATTTGAAAAAAAAAGAGGGATTGAAGGGCCTTCGCGCTATGTACTCTAGAAAGAGACAGAAGAGACCCTTGACCATATTTTTTGGAATGTAAATTTTCCAAAGAATTTTGGTCTATGGCTGTACATGAGCTACATATAAACTTGATTCTTCCAACAAATTGGAGTGAACTCTTTGCTTGCTGGAAATACTATTACCATGGTTCTCTTCTACAAAAGTCGGATCTCACAAGAGCTTGGGTTTCCCTTCCTAAATACCTCTGCTGGAAGTTTTGGGTAACTAGAAACAAAGAACTATTTGAAGGGGAAGCCTCCAGCCCAAGGAAAGTAATTCTTACTCCAAAATCGATGTGGGTGGAAGCCTTAGTTATGAGGGGGATGAATCATATCAATAAGGAGCCTCTGAATTGTGAGGAAAGGGCGTGGGCAATTGACTTTCTACAACCTATTACCAATAACTAGCACATGACAATCAAAAGACCCAATTGTTTAAAATGGTAGCTGAGGATGAGCGAAGAAGATTTTGCTAATTGGAGACTAAATCTGGGCTATAACTCCCTTTTCTTTGATGGGGCCTCTAAAGGCAATCTGGGGTTGACTGGGGCAGGTGGAGTCATTTTTTACCCTGGAGGGAACAAGCAGAAGGACTATGCCTTGGGCTTGGGCAAGAAATCCAATAATGGGGCTGAGTGGCTTGCCTTAATCAAGGGACTGGAGATTGCAAACAATTGTGGAATGGAGGAGTTAGCAGTCTATGGTGACTCGCTCATGGTCATAAGGGAAGTAAGAATGTTGTATAAGAAGTTCAAAATTCCGACAATCAAAATGAACCACATCCTTAACTGTCTAGGAAGGGAGTTCAAATCTCTAAAGTTCGTTCATATTCTGAGAACAGATAATAAGCAGGCTGACTTAATGGCTAACATAAGAGTTTTATTAGATTATGGAGAGCTTGGCTGTAATGAAGAAAGGAAAGGAAAAAGTTGGATCCCCTGAACTTGAGTTTATCACCAAAATGAATCAGTCTCAATCACAATTCTCATGAGGCATTAGACAGTAAATGGCAGGTATTCTCAGACAGAAAGTCTAATGACAACGCAGGTAATCTGCTCTTGTAATCTTGTCACCACTGTTTCACAGCTGTAAGTAATCTCTAAGTGTTTCAATAACAACATCATTGCTCTTATAAACTGGTCTCCACCGCTACACATGCACAAAGGAAGAAATCAGATCTCCATTACAAAAACGACTACCACCTCATCTACAAACAAGAAGGATAATTGCAATCCTGAATGGTTGGATTGCTACCTAGCTGGAGGTAAAATTGACATCCTGCGTCAAGATAAATTGGTGGTTATACATGTAATCGACAAAGTGTCTTCCTTGAGATCGAAGGTAGGGCATGTAATCGATGGTAGGACATGTAATTGGACGTCAAACTTGAGGTCGAAGGGGCAGGAGAAGGAGAAATGGAACGCGTGTGGAGAATGGGCCTGCCCATGTGTTGACAACAATTTAAAAATAATTTTTTTTAATACCCAACAGGTGTCAGAAGAATGTGATAACAACAATGGGCATCCTTGGCATCTTGGCTCTCGGGCTTCAACAAGAAGTGAGTTGGCACTTGGGAATGGTACTTGGGCATCAACATGATGTGTTTTGGCGCTTGAGTGAGATGAAGGTGTTGGTTCCTGGAAAATATCCTAGGTACCGACAGTAGGGCTTCTCCCTGGTAAGCAATCCCAATTAGACCGTCCACCGTTTGGTGTGGGTAATTCGTCCGGTTAACGGTCTGGCTACCGTAGATCAAGTTTGTTTAAATCTTTATCGGTTACGACTCGATCAACCTTTTATGTAATTTTCTTTAAATTAATGGATGAGATGCAAATGCCTAAGATAAATGCATGTAATTGATGAACAGGAACCTCACAAGTGATGCATAGGTTCTTACCTCCCGTCTTATAATTCATGTTCCTCAATCACTTCTTTAAATATGAATCTAAACAAATCTATTATATTCTAATTTATTCAAGTCTAATCTATTCTATCCCTGTAGGGAGCAAATTTAAAAGAAATATAGCAATGTGTTGCAATTATTCATAATAATCTTACAAATAACCGTTTCAATTTCATATGTATATTCACAACAAAAAGATTATCAAAGGAAGCTTTGACATAATAAAACATTCATTACTCAATTCATGCACATATCTTTATACAGAAAGCAAAATCATTCATTATCAAAGAAATAATTCATAATAAGTCAGAACGATCTCACAGCTGTATAGAAACAAAATAGAAGTAATTCCACATTTGAGATTCCACACATTCCATGCAAATTCCCGTGTAGTCCTTTCCCAACAAGTAGGTCCTTCTTTATTAGCAGAAAAAATGAGTTCTCCTTACAAAATAATCCATCCTCCTTATGCTAGCGAAAAGTCCTCTATCTCTACACTCTACCTCTATTTATATTACAAATTGTCATATGGTGACTCATCGACTTCCCTAACCCTAGGAATTCCAAAATTTCGTCTTTTAGTGCTTTACACTAGAAAATGACAAAATACACAAAAAGACAAAAGTTCTCAAGTGGGCCTAGCCAAACTTGAAATATATTCTCCCCATGCATTGGCTTATTTTGTGATAGTATTGTAATTTATGGGCTCAAGCATTTGCACAGTCACCTCGTGCATGGCCAATTGTGTCTCCGCATGCATCACCTTTTCTGAGGTAGATCTACACATGTCTTCCAAAATGTGATTGCTAACAGAAGCTTGCGCGACCCAAATTCTAACATCTTCTTTATTGACAAATTCCATTTTTTGAATATACTGTACATCCTCTTGTAGTCTATCTTGTAGATACACCAAACGTTGGTCCTTGTTTGGAAGATCAATGATATTTACAACTAAAGAAAGCTGGCATTTATTGTGTACTTGGCTTATCTTTTTATAGAACTCAGTACAGTTTTCCAGAGTTTTGTCAATTTCATTGTTTAACCTTACAGAAGCCTTTTTACAAAACTCCAGGGGTGCCATCTCTATTTTTATGCCACTGGCTATTTTCTGCGGCATGTGTTCTAGAAAAATCAAGTTAGCCTCAACCCAGGTCAGCTGGCTTTGGACCTTTTCTCTGACTTCTATTAGTCTTTTTCTAAAATCCAGTGACTCTGTTGCAATTTCCTTTAATATTGACACTGTCATCTTTACTTTATAAATTTCATTTGAGAGCTTAACTTGAACTTGGTGTATCTTTCTTCGGATTTTGCAAGGCTGGTCACGAAAAGGGGTGATGTTTTGTTGCCTCTCATTGGCTACCTTTATTTGATTTTCTAGAGATCCTTTGTGTGCCACCAACTCTTCTACTTCGGTTTTTAACTCTCCCACCTGTTGGTTCACCGCAGACTCTTTTGATTCCAGCTCTGAGATCCTGGATTCAAAATCCTTCTTCTCTCCGTCCATAATTATTACCTGTACTTCCAATGCATCTTTTTATGTCTCCAAAACTTGGTATTCTCTTTAGAGTCTTTACTTTTTCGAGAGGGTAGCATCATGGTTTCTTTTTTAATTCTATTCCTCTCCTCTTGTCTTAACCAAAGTATCTTTCAGCTTGAGCATTGTTTCATTGTTTAACCTTACAGAAGATTTTCTGCAAAACTCTAGGAGTGCCATCTCTATTTTTATGCCACCGGCTATTTTCTGCAGCATGTGTTCTAGAAAAGTCAAGTTAGCCTCAACCCAGGTCAGCTAGCTTTGGACCTTTTCTCCGACTTCAATTAGTATTTTTCTAAAATCCAGTGACTCTATTGCAATTTCCTTTAATCTTGACACTGTCATCTTTACTTTATAAATTTCATTCGAGAGCTTAACTTGAACTTGGTGTATCTTTCTTCGGATTTTGAAATCCTGGTCATGGAAAGGGGTGATGTCTTGTTGCCTCTCATTGGCTACCTTTAGTTGATTTTCTAGAGATCTTTTATGTGCCACCACCTCTTCTACTTGGGTTTTTAACTCTCCCACCTGTTGGCTCACCGTAGACTCTTTTGATTCCAGCTTTGAGATCTTGGCTTCAAAATCCTTCTTCTCTCACTCCATAATCATTACCTGTACTTCCAATGCATCTTTTTATGTCTCCAAAACTTGGTATTTTCTTTGGAGTCTTTCCTTTTTCAAGAGGGTATCATCATGCTTTCTTTTTAATTCTATGCCTTCTCCTCTTGTCTTAACCAAAGCTCTTTCAGCTTGAGCATTGTTTCTTTATGATGCTCTACATCTTCCATCAATCAGTCGACGTTATCAACATTGGCCTGTGCAGTTGCTACATTCACGGAGGCCATGAACTTAGGGTCTTTATGAGTACCCTCCATGATGGTATTTTCGGTCACTGTGACCACGTTAGCTTGCGTTTCCATCTTCAATCGCTTTTTTGATCTTCTTGTGATAGTCTTCCTCGTCTTATAAAAAAAGATGGTATCTAAGAACACTACCGTGTGTTGCATAAACGGAGTGAAAGGAGTAAGCCCGAGTTCTGGAAAAGGAATGTGTACACCTGTGATTGTGCCACTTGATGAAGCAGGAGGATCTACCGGGTTATTCTAAGCTGCTTCTCTATCCAATTCTTCCCTAATCTTGTCCTTCTCCTCCTTTTTTCTTAGTTCTTCAGTCGCCTCCTTGACTTCCTTTTGTTTTCTCTTTGCCTATTCTTTCCTTAAACTTTCTGCTTCTTCTTTCTGCCTCTGAGCCTCTTCTGCTTCTTTTTTATTCTGATCCTCTTCTGCTTCTTTCTTTTCTGCCTCAGCTTGTTGTAACTTTAGGGCCTCTTCTTTTTGTTTCTGCAACTTCCTCTCTATTGCACTGTTGCTATCTTTACTCTCACCGGTGCCACCTTTCTTCTTGAACCACTTGCTCAGCTCAGTCATGTTACTAGCATTTCTGTACACTTCTTCATCCTTGTTAAAATGATCTGAGTATTCATAACGTATCCCAATGGCCCCACAATGTTCTGCGACTCTTCCAATACTATCATTTCTCTGGAAACTTTTCTCCCCAAAGTGAAAATTTTTCAACTCTTTTACAAACTCAGAGGCACCTCTGACTTTAGTGAACTTATAACCTCCTATGCAAAAAGGTAGTGGCGGGAAGGTTTCCTTTTTCATGTCATGGAGGAAGTTGCCTACTCCATTTATGAACACTTGCCTTACTGCTTCTTTATGGACTACGTAGTCTGTGGCTTCTTTATGGACTACGTAGTCTGTGGCTTCTTTATGGACTACATAGTCTATGGCGTATTTGGGCAACAGGGATGGAGCTTTGGAGCCTCCATACATCCTCAGGTAGGTTCCTTCCTATGAGAAAAATTAATCTCCATATTCGCAAACAATGTCCATGGCATTATCAGACAAGCAATTTGGCTCTTTGAGGAAAATCAGCTCATAAAGGGGCATTAGAAACTCCTCACATATAAGTTTGTAGAAACCTGCATACTTATGTGCCCAAAGGTTCTAATAGAAAACATACACAGGAGTCTCGGTTCGTGTGCAAATGCACCCAAGCTTGGAGAAAGGGTGCATGCACAAGATGCAGTCGATCAGGTAAGATGACATGTAAAACTCAGACCTCTTCTAAGTTAGACCTCCTTGTGTGGCAGCTACACAAGATGACAAGCTATTCGATATGATGTCTTCCCAATTGAAAATCGTGCCTTGAAAGGCCACATAATATATTAGCGGAATCCAACTTAATTTATACAGTGTTCTGTCAGCTCGACCAAAAATCATGTTCAGCATCAGAGCTATGATACTGAAAGGGGTCCGTAAGCTTAGGGACTCGTATTCGCCAGTTGCCTCTTGGCCCGGTTGTTTTGCTATGATCATCATTTTCTTTGCACACTCCAAAATATCAATATTTACCTTTTTTACCCACTCATCGGCCATCATAACCTTTGTAGGGGGCAGCTTGCAAGCCAATAATATGTAAGCTAGAGTGAATGAAGCAAAAGCTTCCCCTTCTACATTAGAGATAATCATTGTAGATGTATTCGTCTGAGGAAAAACCCACCCGATAACCTCTGAGCACGGGAACAACTCTGGGCGTGTAGCGGCCTTAGTAATGCCTGTGTTTTTTATGTTTTGATAGAAGGACATTTCTTTTAGACCAGCATCGAGGATGTTCTGATCTCTAATCATTTGATAGATCTCTCCCCATTTAAACTCTGGGGAAGCTCCTGTAATGGCCTTAGTATCCTCGAATCTGATTTATGTCCTGGAGATCATCTCCACATCTGAATCAACCTCACTCGCCTTTGCCTTCTTCTTACTACCTCTTTTAAGCATTGTGTAAATTTATCGTTTTCAAGTGATCCTTCAGGAGGTAATCCTTCTTGGTGAGAATATAACCTGTGACATGAGCATGGTGAGAGGTGTCTTAGTAACACCACGGTTATTTTGAGTAACTCAGGAAATAAACATACATTGTTGTATTGAAGTAACTTAAAATGAAAGGGAAAGCGACTAGATGTATGCATTACTGTTCTTAAAGAGTGCAATCATTGTTTAGTGTTAGAACAGAGAAGAGAGCCATATTTACCAATCTATTACTGGCCAAAAATATGCTGTGTAAGATGGAGAGACAAGTTCAACTAGAAGTTGCATAATCATTCGTGATGCAACAGCAAGATGTGTAATGACAGAATTCAAAAGAAAACCAAATAGCACCCATGTATTGGTTGTTATGTGAGTTAAAATATGTTGTTATCATGTCTTCTCTTTAAATTGTTAAGGCAACAGTAACTGGTCAACAAATGTGTTAGAATATAATCCGTTAGGGATTATAATATTGTAAATAAATAAATAGGAATAGTTGGAAGCCGAAAAGGCTGGACGGAAGGTGAAACACAACCGTCACATGAATGTATAAATGAATGCTTAGCCATGAATAGAATAATTAATCGGGAGTTATTACCAACAAGTGGTATCAGAGCGCTGCCATAACTCCTGCCTGTTGCCAGTCTGCCCATTCCTGGCATTCTGCTTGCCAGTCCATTCCCAGACTGCTCCTTCAGTCTACCAGTCGAGTCGCATGCAGTATATGCGTTACTCCTCCATCTGCCCGCCTTTTCTATCCTCTGCGATCTGTAGTTGTTGAATACCTGCGTGAAGAGTGCTATTGGTATCTCCTCCAGCGCGTGAAGGCACTCTGCGTGAAGAAAGCTGCGTGGTGGTGAGAGTAAGATTGTTGATAGATATTTGCGTTGAGATTATAGTGTGACTGATATATCATATATATCTGCATCCTGCATTGGAGTTGCGCCCTGTGGAGACTTTCTAGGTACTGAAATGTGTTGAATATTGCATTGAATATCTTTTGAATATTCAAGACTGGTGCGTAGCAACCATATTTTGTGCCTCTACCGCGATTTGAATTATCTGCTAAGTCCATTCATCATTCTGTTTGTATGCTACGACCTCTTTGTGCTGCGACCTCTTCATATCTTCACTCTCGTGTGTATAGTATTTTGGGAATGCTTTTAGGGTTTCCATTAAAAGTCGGATCGAACATCTTGCCATTCTAACCCTAGTTCTGCATATGCTGCGTGGAGAGCTGTATATTGTGCGTGGAGAATTGTAAAATGATCTCATGAGAGGACCCAAGAACTGCGAAGTATTTGTGTGTGCTGCGTTCTATGTGAATACCATAAGGAAGCAGCTCACTACGAAGATTGTGAAGATTGAGTAATGTATGTTGTGTATGAAGTTAAATAATGTATGCTGCGCTGTGATTCCTTTGCTGTACTGAAACCCTAATCTTCCGTGATGGCTGCGACCTGCTACGAGGAGTCAGTGGGAGAGCTGTGCATTGGAGCGTGAATGGTGCAGCGTTGAAGACAGAATGGTGAAGGCGCTGTGTGTGATAATCATCATTTGAATATCACTTCATGACTGCTCTCTATTCCACGTTTTTGTGAGTATTTGCTATGCTTGCTACTGGAGTGAACGCCCTCTGCGTGAAGACCGTTGGAGACTCCAGCATTTGTGTGAAGACTGCGTTGATAATGTTTGAAGAGTTGAACGCTGAAATTGTGTGGAGGAAGGAAACCCTACTTAGCTGAACGCTGAAATAACGTGGAATACTGCCTGGGAGTTATACCGGTGGCTACAAAGGACTGCCTCTGAGCGTGGACTGAGCGTGGACTGCATTATGCATGAAGGAGAATCGTTGTTGGAGATTGATATATCACAGCACTAAATCATTTTTGGAGTTTGTCTCTTTGCGTAGACATTGTTTCAATTATTTCCAGCAAGCTTCGGAAGGAGCCAATGAAGGATTTGTAAATATTAGGTCTTTCCCCAAGACGGTTTGGGCAGTTTAATGCAGTAATATCGACATGCTAGTTTCCATTTATAATCTGAGAATTCCCATACTGTGAGTCATCACTACTGTTTGTGTGCAGATAGGAAACTGATTGCAGGCAATATAGTTAGTAAAATAAGGAGGAAATATTACCAGCATCTGCATTTGATGTATTTGCTGATTAAATAGCATGAAATTTATCTATTTCTGCTCTCATACATTCACATGCGTTGAAGAGTTGTGACTGCGTTGGAGAAATAATATATGTTGTGTATAAAACTTATCTTTTTGCTGAAGACTAACTGTGCTTTGAAAATAAAGCTGTAACCACTGCATGAGAAGGTTGTTGGTTAATTGTAGCATAGACTATATTGTAAAAAGTGCAGAGACTCAGACCTACATTGTGTAGAATAGTGCACAGAATTTATATATTGAAATGATATAGAAATTAAATATAGAGCAACTGCAAGATTGTTTTGATAGGGCTGATAGGCTGCAGAATCATATTGTAATATGTAAAGGAGCAGGAATCTAAACCGGCATCCCATATTTTTTCTAAATCATTCTGCAAGTTATTGTTTCCAGATTAGAGATGCACTCTTTGGCATCTAGTATTGGTGCTGCCCTTGCTGGAAAAGACCAATCCAAAGACCCTTCCAAGGGAGATTGCAGCAAGAGAGGACGAGGAAGAAGAAATTTCAGAGGCAGAGGGGGCAGAAGAAAAAGATCAGATTCGTAGTGCAAGCATTGCGGAAAAACTGGGCACACATCAGATCAGTGTTGGGCTTCATGGGACTCAATCAAAGACAAGCATAACCAGAAGACATATGACCAAGATGCTAGTAAATTTTCCGATT